>CM019178.2:14218295-14262830 GCA_009739505.2 Apolygus lucorum | reverse complement strand
TATATCACCCATGTGCGAAGAAACATACAACTAACATGCAATTTTTTGTTCAGATATATGATGGAGACTCGCCGAATAGCAAACTTTTAACTGAACTATGCGGCAACGGGACTATTAGTAATATTATTTCAAGCCACAACTACATGCTACTAGTCTTCAAAACTGACGTTTCAGGAGGAGGCCGCGGTTTTAAGGCTAACTACACGTCAATAGAAAATAGTAAGAACAGTCAATCACAACCTGCCATCTTAGAGTACCTTTATTGTTTAGAATAGATATCAAATCTCCTTCGATCACAAGAGGGCGTGAAATATATTTGCAGCGCTAAATTATGGAATTATCTACAAACTCTCATACAATCAATTTGGAGGTGTCTACGAAGATACCTCCATGGAAGTCTCAAATAGTAAAATTTTGGCTCATGGCTCTAAAATTATATGGAGAAAGATAAGAAGTAGCCTCATTTACGGAAAACAATATGTAACGCAGGAAAATGGACATAACATAACAAGAAATATAATCGACTCAAGAAAAATGATTATTTAGGTTGAACATATTTGATACTTATTCAAAATAATGTTCGTTCTACCTCCGAAGTGCTACTGAGTGCTACATGCACTGCAGCATGAGGCATGGAGGCAATAAGGGAGCGGGCGGGAAAAGATGAGCCTGGGATCCGCCTGGACATCACCTAGTTGACTCGATCATTTTTTCGGGTCCTTGAGGCGTCTACACTACTGATTTTTATAATTGCTGATGGAGCAGAGGTTCCTTATGGAGACTGGTTCCGGGTCAGAGTCCCATCATTAGCCTGTCCATCAAGAGATACCAGAGTGTCCCATAAGTTATCCACCAAACTTGGAGTAGTTTCAACAACAAAAAATGCCTCCTGGAGTTTTTTTTTTAATCAACTTAAATCCGACTTTTTCCTACTTTTACATTTTTTCGTGTTTTCGACTTTACGCCATTACACTCAAAAATTAAAAATAAGAATAACATTGAGAAGAAAGTAAAATTTTTCAAAAGATGAGACGTTGACCAGTCGAAAAAAACTGAACGCTAGAGTGGTCGTTTTACCTCAAACTTATAGAATTGTTTTCTTCAGTTACTTGGTTTTTTTTTAAATTTAATTTTGATGATTTTTTCTGATTAAAACAAGTTATTTGCGAGAGAGGCTCAAAAGATTAAAAACTGCTCCATTTCATCAGTATTCCAACGGTATAAACAAAAAATGTTTTTCAAAAGAAATTTAAGCGAGAAATTTATGTGTTAATACGTTCAAACATAAATTTCTCCGTTAAATTCGATTGTGAAAAATATTTTGATGATTATAGCGTTAGAAAGCCCATGAAATGGCTCAGTTTTTAAGATTTTGAGCATCTCTGGCAAATACCTTGTTTCAAATAAGAAAATTCATCAAACATTTCATAACAAAACAGAAATTGACAAATTTTTAAGTTTGAGGTAAAAATAATACTCTAGCGACCAGTTTTTCTCGACTGGTCAACGGCTCATCTATTGAGAAATTTTACGCCTTCTGTATTCTTATTTTTAATTTCTTGTTGTAAATCAAGGGAGTTATGACCGTTTTAATGGTGTAAGTTCGAAAACACGAAAAACATCTTAAAAGTTAAAAAAGTCGGATTTTAAGGGGGTTAAAAGAAACTCCATGAGGAATTTTTGGTTACAAATTAGTTGCACAAACTACTCCCGAAGTTTGGTGGATAACTTATGGAACACCTGTATATTTAAGAAGAACCGCCACTTTCAAGGGCTGAACTGCTACCGTTCAGTGTGGCGGTTCTACTCGAATAGACTATAGTCTCTGGACTGATGATGGGGCTCTGACCGAAAACTTTTTCTCCATGTCATTTACACGAGTAATAACATATACCTTGATCTGTGATTTGCACTGACTACTAGAATGTATCGGGAGGTTGATGAGGGTTAAAGTCAGATCTTTTCAATTGAATCAAATTCAATAAATCTTTATTCCTGATACATTATGTATGTACATGATTGTGTTGGTTATATAATATGTTATTGCATGGATAGGAATAATGTAGATGTACAGTAGTATATCTAGTATATCATGGGTATCATTCATCATGGATTTGGGGAATATTATTGCATTATAGGGCTATCATGAAGGCTTTTAATGCTGACCTTAACAGTTGGTAACTAGTAAATCGCGAAATCGTCTAGTGCTGCATGCCATAGCAAGGTGCTTACATACGTTCCACAGTAGCCAGTACCTTCTAGCTCACAATCTGTTAATGTTAACAAATGCATACCTATAGAATTCCTATGGCATGAAAACTAATGCACATACGTAATTGGATAATTTTTTGTTGAACAGAATGTGGAGGCATATTCCGATCAGATCATGGAACTATCAACAGCCCCGCTGAAATTCCTAGTTTTCAAAAGTGTAAATGGATCATTTCAGCCCCCGCAGGAAAAGTGATTGAATTAGGGTGGTCTTCACTAATCATGCCGGTTTCCACATTTTGTACGAATGGTTACATAGAAATATTCGAGAACAGCACGGACACGTCGAAGGCTCATAAACTAGGAGAAACGTAAGTAGTACATTTTTAACTAGGAAAGTAATCTCGGTGTTGAAAGATCAATTATATGTTTTGCGTCGTGATCTTCCGTAGCTATTGCGGTGGGAAACAACCTCCTGCTATGACGTCCTCCTCAAACGTCCTCATGATCGTCCTCACAACTCCGACTTATTCCAACTTCATGGCCAGGTTCATTGCATACTACAGAATCAGGAATGTCGACGAAGGTAAATTATGGTATTTAATTGGAGGAGAGTATTCCAAGAGGAACATTTTCACGCTGATTGGTGGACTGAAGTCCCTAAAAGGAAGGAAAAAATAAAATCAGGTTGACGACAAGATCGTCGACAAACCTTGAATTTGTATCCTCCTGCATTTCATGCTGCAAGTTCACAGCACATGTTGTTCATTCTTTCGTTGGTATTAAAAGAATGGGGTTAGTTCCGCTAGTTATAAGAATACAATTGTTATCTATGTACCGTATTGGAGAATCCGTCGTAACCAGCAAGTCCAGAACAGGAGGCGAGCGCTTTCGATGTAAAGACATCATACTTCAGAGAGTACTTAGTTTCTCAGTCCGTCGTTCTATTTATATAGTCTGGGTGAAAGGGAGGTGAAAGGATCAGAGAGGAAACGGGGCCACGTGGTCACCATGTGGCGAATGTACAATTAGCGAATACGATTAGTTTTATATATCCCTTTCACTTGACATGACAGACATACAACCTTTCACCACGTGGTCTCGATACCACGTGGCCCCTTTTCCTTTCTGATCCTTTCACCTCCCTTTCACCCAGACTCAACTTACTCATTATACTCAACTTGCTGGTTACGACGGACTCTCCAATACGGTACGTAGATATTAGAGAGTTCCTAGTGGTTTTTGATACGGCGTGACGTATTACACACACACTCTCAATCCGGCGCCGAATTGTGATAAGAACGCGCCGTATTATTACGGTCGAATATGTCACTAGGAGGCAATCCGGCGCGCCGTATTGAAAACATGGCCGAACCTGTATTTTTATAATTAGCGGAACTAACCCCATTCTTTTAATACACACACACTCTCAATCCGGCGCCGAATTTTGACGCAAAAGAAGTTTTCACCAGTGCACAATTCCTAAAATAATGGCTTATTACACGAAACTCCTTGATTTCTTCAATAAGTTTTCAAGCTATAATCTTCAAGGAGGTCAATAATAGTTTTGTTGAATTTGAGTTTTATTCATTTGCTTGTTTAGAACCACTTTGTTATATAAGCTGTTGTGAATTTCTTCTAATGAGCCAATATCTTCTTGAATTTTACATTAATTTCTTGATTTTTCCTCTAATATGTTCCTTGCAGGAAAGCTTCGAATCCAAGCCCATGCCTAGGTATTTAGGAGTATCCCCTTTTGGCCCTTATGGTCCTATCAGGATGTTTAGTTCTATCGGTGTAGACCTTCATAAACCTAAAATTTATGAATTTTAATTAAGTTGTGTTCTCCATTGTTTTAGTACAGTGATGATTGTTGTTGATGGATACCTGTAATTTTCTCGAGGCTTTCTCTTTTGTAGTACCAACTGCTAGAATTGTGACGTCCGCAAATGTTGACGTGATAATTTCTGATTATTAGGGTGAGTAAGATAGAGCATTGGCCCAAGCACGCTTCCTTGGGTTACACCTTTTTCATTTCCCGGAGTTTGTATTTATTTATTTATTTATTTTACGGGCAAGCCCAATTACATAATGCACAATATATCATTCTATCGTCGGGGAAGAAGTCAAGGGTCCAAGCGTTTACAAAGTAGGGAAAAGGTAATAAAAATAATAAGTTCAGATGACAATCAGGTGTATGAGATAGGGGAGCTAGAGATGGTAGATTTGAGATTTGAGAGAGAGGATCGGAAAAGTCGAAGTCGGGATTGATGGACAGAAATAAGTTGGCGCTACGTGGAAGTCTTCGGAGTGGACGGTTCTGCTGGTAGTTCGTTGGTGAGAAAGGTACGTGGAAAAGCAGTGGAGAACGTGAGGTGGTGCGATGCGCGAGAATACCGATGCCTGACAGTAAATTCGGGCAATCTACGACGCCGTTCAGGATTTTGAAGAATATGGCAAGATCGGCCGAACATCGTCGATTTTCAAGGGTCGTTAGGTGGCATTTCCTGAGCAACTGGTCGTATACCACATCAGCTGAGGGGATGCCCAGCTTGGAAGCGATATATCTGAGGAACTTGTTTTGCACCCTCTCTAGCCGATACTTATGAACCGTGTAGGCAGGCGACCAAACGGTTGACGCATATTCCATGATGGGGAGAACAAGAGCCTTATAAAGTGCAACAATTTTCTTCTTTCTTTTCAAAGTTAATGAGAACCAGATAGTGAGATGAGTTGGTTAGTGCTCTCTCTTCAAGTATAGCTGCCTTTTAGCGCTGATAAAGGGAATATATTTTCCGAAAGCTATGCAATAACAGCGTTTCTTTCTGTAAGACCGCACTCCCGATATTTGACAAGTTCTTTATCAAATACATGAGAGACGTCCAAGAATGTCGCTAAGTAAATTCTGCGACTACGCAGAAGCGTGCAGTACATTCCGCGTGGAATTTATCAATTCCAAACCAAACCAATTATTCTGGTTGTTTTGTCAATAAATGAGACCGAGTCAATAAACTTTTTGTGAACAAATAACGAGAGTTTGTTATGAAGTTCGCCGAAGTTTGTCCGTAGTGCGTGAAATATCCAATTTTTCAAAACGATACACTCCGCAAAGATCAGCCCCGCCCCCTCAATTGGCTCCAACCAATAGCATCCAATTACGCACTGCAGATTACGGACATTACGCACCTGTGTAAACCAAGCTTTAGTGACATTTCCCTATCCCACTGGTTGTTATGGAAACTTTTGCCATATGAACCGGTCGGTGTGAACCGGAGGATCTTTTACTACTTTGTGAGCAAGAAAAGTACCAATCAACGTGATTCTTGGTGTATTTTTACAATACACATCATCAAATTTGATGACGGAGATGTATTTTCCATGTTTCACAGGTTGCAGTGCAAATTTCTTCTCTTTGAATGGAGCCATACAGTCACCACAATATCCGAAAAATTACCCGAATGGGCACAACTGTGTTTGGACCATCACTGTTCCTGCAGGGAAACAAATTTCACTGCACTTTACAGACTTTGAATTGGAAGGAGAAGCACCATGTAAATCTGACTTTTTGGAAATTAGGTAAGAAACAGTAATTTGATAGTAGCGACCTAATTACAATCATATTTTTGGTTTGGTGCCCTTCAAAAAACTTGAGTTCTACTTCGATTGCTGGATAAAGTTGCTCCTAACATATTTTAATTATCATGAATGACCAATAGTGAAAAATGTTCAATCAATTTCCAAGACCCATTTAAATTCAATGTGAAAGTCTACTTTATTTTTATTTATTTTTTTTTTGTTTTTGACCCGAAGTTTTTAGATCTTGTTATCACTCGCAAGCTACTCTAACATTAAAATTTAGTGGGCTCCTCATTTCAATGTCCTAATATCAACGGGCAGGAAAATGTCAATTTATTAAATTTATTACGATGAAAAAAGTTCCCAAAACAAAAATTCTTCTTTCACAGAGTTTGACGTTTTCATTTTATAACCCCAGTATTAATAAATCGCACATTTCCTAGAATAGGGATACATCTCGAAAAAAACGCTGCAAATTGCTACACAAAGGTTTATTGTTTTGCTGTATAGATTACTCACCTAAAAATAACACAACTATCAATCATATTCTTACTTCACAATCAAGTTTATTTCGATGAAACCGACGTGTTCTGTTAAAGTTCACAATGAAAGTGCATTTATCTTTCCTCATAGTCTTGATGTTAGTAGTCGTTTCCAAAATTTTAATACTACGTGATAGAGGAAATTACTTAATAGAGGCGATACGTCCACTTGGGAAGGTAGAATTTTGGGCTTTGTGCCAGTCTTTTGCAATTGTAGGACGTCCCCACGTCCATCAAACAAAGAACTTCCCGCACTCAGGCGAAGGGGGAATGAGCTAGCTAATTCGTCTTTTAGGGATGAAGTTTACCACTTCCACTACCCAAAACCGTTCCTTACTCAAAAATGGCATTTTTGGACTTGTACCACTCTTCTAGGATACGTGCGATTCATGTTTTTCTTTCTCAACACAAGCATTCTTATTGTAACTATAATAATGATAATTGTTCTTATTTTTTAAGGAATGGCGGTGGAGCGAATTCTCCTCTGATTGGGAAATACTGCGGCGCTATAATCGGGGACGAAATCACGTCCTTTGGGAATCAATTGTACATCCGATTTTTTTCGGACTCTGCCATCTCGTTCAAAGGTTTCAGTCTCACATGGGACGGAACATTATCGGGTATGTTGATTCTGAATATGTATTTCTTGTAGGAAAGAGTCTAAATTTGGATCAACAAAAATAATTGTAGCAAGACTAATTGATTATTGCAGGGTGTGGAGGTGATCTGAATGGGTACAGTGGCTCCATAATATCTCCCAACTACCCTTATCCTTACGCTCGAAGAGGAAGATGCACCTGGAGGATAAGTGTGTCCCAAGGATCTGTTGTAGCACTGAGTATCGTCGACATTGATCTGGAAACCTCACCTACCTGCTCGTTGGATTTCATCGAGGTAAATGTTCAAGAGAATTTTTGGTGATCGATAAAATTTTTAACCTTCCTACCATCTTTCTTGAGCTTGTTCAGAAACTTTGACGAGATAGCTTTTCAATGAAAAGCTCCATATAAAAATGAGTCAATGTCTTCCGCGAGTCGTGTCTTGATTAATGTGTTACGTTGGAAAAACTCGGCGCTTTGCGCCTGCGCGGGGGGCTCCGCCCCCCTGCACCCCCCGGTTTATTTCTTTTTCCATAGGTACTCTGTATGAAATCATAGGAACACAGAATGTGTTTTTGCGATGCTAGTCATCCGTTAAATAAAAAACAACAATAATAAATGTGGAGTCTTTGGCAATAATAAAATAAATAATTGTTAGACATTTAATTTGGTCTAAAACCCTATAAATGTTATATAAATAAATATGTAACTACAAGAAAAATACTATATAAATTGAGAGCTTTCCAACGAATGGTGAACAATTTCTGTGCAATGAACACTGCGGGAGTTCTATTTCCTTACCAACGGCTTGGTTGCACGTGAAAATCATTATAAAAGGCGCGTAACGGTTTTTTCTGTCGCTTTTTCGTGACGATTTTTTTACGGTAGGTCATCGCAAAAACACATTCTGTGTTAAAATCCAAAGATATCTCACTTTAAGGTTATGTTTAGTTTCAACCATATTCTCTGTTGAAACTCTTCCCATGAACTCTACATTTCAATTGTATGACATCGGAATATTTTATTTTATTTTAACTCGATATACTTACCCTTAAGTAATCTATATACCTTCTATGTAACATCAATAATTCATTATTCCTTATGCTTCGCGATTTCATTAATTAAGATCCGGGACGGATCCACTTCAAGATCACCACTTCTTGGGAAATACTGTGCTTCGGATCACCCTATCACAATCGCTTCCACGAGCAACGCGATGCGCATATATTTCCAATCAGACATTTCGAAAGAAGGAAGAGGATTTCATCTGAAATTTTCCACAGGTAAGTATTCCAATGTATGAAAGAGACATCAATTTTCAGTGACATTTGAAAACAAAGTTGTGTGCTAGTAGAGTTTCCCCATGAAGAATAACATTGACGTAGTCTGTTGATTTGAAAATCACTGCGCTGACCAAAACGCAACCAGAGTCTATTAAGTACATACTTGAATTGGTTGAAATGAAATATGAACGGATTGAATGGCTAGTTTCCTTTAACCAGAATCAAACACAACTGAGAATTTTTTCCAGTTTTTTGTAGTCATCTAAGAACTTTCATGTCGATTGAACTGTTATGACATTCATCTACAACTTTTGTGGAACCTACATCAAACTTTCAGAAATGAGAAATCAATGATTACAGTGAATCAAGTTTATGGTGGCGCAACGAATATGTTATGTGCAGACATTTTTTGGTGCGATGGTGGTGTCGTTTGTATGGAACCATCTAAGGACTATAAAGTGAAATAATGAATAGTAAAATTTCTGAAGGGTTCATCAGAATCGATTTTTCAAAATTAAGTAAATTCATGAATTAGATATAGAATTTGATTTTTTGTTTGTTTACTCCCCGAACGCTATGGTTTTGCTGTGAGTATCTCCCGCGCGGTGACTGTTTTCTATTAGAAAAATCCTAATCAGAGACATTTTGAACTATAAATTAGGAACTGAGAAATCGTGGTTCGAAGAAATTCACGTATACGGATGCTTACACGCTACAGTCTAATTGCAATGAAACTCATTAGGGACGGTTTAGAAAAAACTTGCACATTTTTAATGAAACTCCTTCAATTTTGTCTTCATATGAGAGAAAAGCGACCTAAGCAGTTCAGAATGCTCTGAAACACAAAATGCAAGTGATCTTTTGTAAGAAACTTTGAAGATTCGACATTTTTTGACTTTCTGCATGAATACTGATATTCCTAATCTAGTGAAGAAGCAAAGAAGCTCCCAATGATTTTTAGAACTAGGCACGAAATGGCCTCACTCTGGGACTTTTATAAAAGCTGGATTTGAGAAGATAAATGAAATTCTTTTGTTCGCCAGAGCCAATAAACGTGTCCCGACTTGTAGTATACGATTTGTACGTGGACATGTCTTTTGGCGGCCATTCGACGTTTGCTCTTATGAGTCTGACATACTATTAATTTCGCCAACATTCGAGCTATTTCATAAAAAATTTGAATACGTCTCCGATTCTAGACGTAAATCCTTCTTGTCGCAAATCAAAATAGACAAACATACTGTCGTGTCCGGAATCATACTGACAACTAACTTTTGGAATCAACAAGACCAGTGCTAACAAAGCTACCAAAACACGAGTTTTTGACAATACATTTTTAGGTTCAGAGGAGATTCTTATTTCATTTCCACTAAATCCAGTATTGCGGGTGAAGTTCCAAGGTCCATTCAAATCCGAACTAATGATCTCTCATTTCAATATTTTTTAGTGTGCAACAGAACTATCAAGGGATACCGCGGAGTTATCGAATCACCAGAGTTTCCAATGGCTCTCACGCAACCTTTAGACTGTACTTGGACGATTGAGGCACCCATGGGAAATGCCTTTACCGTTGTGTTCTCTCATCTGATGTTCGTGAAGGACAAACTCCTCGCCAGCATTTGCCCGTCAAGCTCTCCTATTTGCGAAGGATACACGAATTGTAACTCAAATGCTCTTCAGGTTAGCTGTTCAATCATTATGCTCACCTATACAATCGCATCTTGGTAGCTTCTTCAAGTCAAATCTATGGTTTTCAAAAGTGAATTTAAAGGCATTGAATTCAAATTATCAAAAATTTTGCACATAAACGGATTTTCATGTCATTCAATATCATAATTTACAATCATTTTCTAATCATTTGTCTTTACATAGCCAAAAACACGACAGTGAATCGTCAGTAGATTAACTATTCATCTTGCATTGAGACTGTTGTGAATACTCTTAGTTGTCAATAACCCGATAATGAATCAATAAGATGGTTTGTAAACATTATAAGCCTTCATTATCAAGGTTAATGAGATTTTTAAGTATCAGTCTAAGAAATTCATGAAATGTCTTTTATCCAAAAATTCATCACTTTTGAGCGATGATTCAGGGATTAAAAGAAAGATGTATTGAAAAATTACCCATCAATTGATTCACTCCTTTCCTATCTGGAGATTTAGGGAACAATAAGAAAACAAGGAAATATCTCATGAAACTCACTCTAAAAGCGATAATTGTAGTCTCAAACGCTTCTTCCGTAGGGTAGGGACAATTTAAGAAAAAAACGAGACAATATTGACTATCGTGAATAAATTAATATTGATTGTACCTAACTGTTTGTATTGTGAAAATCAAAATAGTTCCAGAATATTTTAGACCTTAAAATAACCAACAGTCGAGATTGAAGTGGGGAGATTACACTGAAATATACGATTTTATGGGACCTTCTGAGCGGAGGACCGCCACGGCGGTCACACCTTCATTCCAACTCTCTTGGGGAGAGGAGCCCTAGGGTGTTCCCACTTTCATTTCGAGCATTTTGTCGTCTTCTATCTGGGATTTTGTAATAGTTTATGTTCCCTTTGAGAAATGTTAGTGTTTTATGTGATTGAGAAACTGAGGAGTGAATAGGTATTTTTGACCGACTTCAACGCGCCGAAGGCGCGCGAAAGAGGAGGTACTCAATTCGGGTTGTCGTGGAACGACGATTTTTTTTTTTTTTTTTTTTTTTTTTTTTTTTTTTTTTTTGTATGTCTGAACACCTTGCATTTCTTTATTCTGGTACCAATCTGTCTGGTTCTTTTTGAAATTTGTTCTACCAGTATCCGTGGTGGTCCCATTTCAAACAGATTTCATTTCGCTTTGTTAGAAGTATCGAAAATTTGTGAAAGAAGTTGAAAAACGTGGTTCCCGTTTTCGGGAATATTGGTCCGCATTCACTCTTCTTGCCCTGTGACTTCCGACTGAGCCGATGACGGACTATTTTTGTATAGTCAAATTAAAGGTCTGATTGTAAGCTTCAAAATGGTATGCTACATGAGGGGGGTTCCGAGAACTAAAAGGTGCTGCGGGGGATGAGAAAGGGGGAAATTATAGTGGGCTATTCGGTCAGAACCTGCATGAGCCGTATCAAACGTGTTTATCAATGCTCGAATATGTGAGTTTTCCTACCATATACGTATGAGCGATAATTATAGTACTGTTAGTTAGGTATTCTACCAAGTGGGAGTAGCACATAGCTCCCTCGTCATCCTTAACATGGTTCGGTAGGTAATGGTATAGAAGATCGTCGTAACTGCATAGTGCCTTACCAAATATGAGGGATTATAGGACAACTAGGTGATGAGAGGGTATTCTACCAAGTGGGTGTAGCACATAGCTTCCTCGTCATCCATAATATAGTTGGGTAGGTAATCGTATAATAGATTGTCGGAATTGAATAGTGCCTTACCAAATATGAGGGATTATAGGACAACTAGGTGATGACAGGTATTCTACCAAGTGGGTGTAGCACATAGCTTCCTCGTCATCCACAATACAGTTGGGTTGGTAATGTTATAGGAGATTGTCGGAACTGAATAGTGCTGTACCAAATATGAGGGATTATAGGACAACTAGGTGATGACAGGGTATTCCAAGTGAGTGTAGCACATAGCTTCCTCGTCATCCATAATATAGTTGGGTAGGTAATGTTATAGGAGATTGTCGGAACTGAATAGTGCTGTACCAAATATGAGGGATTATAGGACAACTAGGTGATGACAGGTATTCTACCAAGTGGGTGTAGCACATAGCTTCCTCGTCATTCATAAATAGTTGGGTAGGTAATTGTACAGGTGATCGTCAGAACTGAATTGTGCCGTACCAAATATGAGGTATATAGTACAGTTAGGTGATAAGTCCCCGTCAATCATGTCATGGTTGAGTTGTTGAATTGTGTTGTCAGAACTACCAAGTACCTATCAAATATGAGGGACGTCGAACAGTTAGGGGATATGAGAGTAGATTGCTAAGTAGCAAAGTGAACCAAATACCTCCTGAAACTGATCCAAAAACGGAAAGTCATCTATACATATGGAAACTGATCCGGATTACAGAATGTGGTCCTCCCTACGGCGTCTGGTTCACCTTACTGAAATGATTCACAGTATGGAAACAGATCCACATTAACAGATCGATAAACTGCGGGTAAATTAATTTCAGATTTAAATTGAAGACCACTAAAAAGTGAAAAATGAAAAATAATATAAAATGGAAAAATAATAAAATAAAAACCTTTTTAACAAAAAAATGGACCGACCTCAAAAATTATGTCCGTAAACACCAAAAAGGGAAAAATAATAATCTCAGTGAAAACGTACTTGATGTACCTAGTAGGTTGTTGGACATAAATATCTAGTCAACAGATGGTATGTTGGAATAGATACTCATCTGTAGATTCTATCATCTAGATGCTATCTAGATAGATAGGTAGGTAGGTACGCATTGAAGTCGCCGCCGTGCCCATCTGTAGACACAAACGTCTTCAAGATCTTCTACTCACCAACATATTATTCTTTTTCGCAAATGTACATACCTCCCATACTACAAACATGCTTCCACACCGAGTATGAACGTAAATATTTGTAAAATTGTGGGAGATGTTAAATGTTAATTTGGTAACTCTTCCGACGATACGTAGCTACATTAAAATATGTCCACCAATATAATAAACTGTCTCCTATAATAATAAAGTCTCAAATACTCGTCACAACCATTCCTAGGGAGGTTCACATTTACTATCATACTCATATGGGAGCAGAGACGTACTAGGTACCTGATAGTTTGGGGAGCACATTGTAACTCAATGGTATTCACTCTTGTAATGGTAACCAGATCATCGAGTAAGGAAGGTGGTTAGTTTGTGTCTGCAGATGGGCACGGCGGCGACTTCAATGCGTACCTACCTACCTATATATCTAGATAGCATCTAGATGATAGAATCTACAGATGAGTATCTATTCCAACATACCATCTGTTGACTAGATATTTATGTCCAACAACCTACTACATCAAGTACGTTTTCACTGAGATTATTATTTTTCCCTTTTTGGTGTTTACGGACATAATTTTTGAGGTCGGTCCATTTTTTTGTTAAAAAGGTTTTTATTTTATTATTTTTCCATTTTATATTATATTCAATTTAAGTCGATTACCTCGTCAGAATAATACTCCTAATGGGATCAAAGTAACAGGCTACTAAGATAAATATATTTTTATTGAGTGCCGAGTATTCTAATCGTAATGGGACCTAAGTGATGATGAAAGAGACAGAGTACCGGAGACAAGTGAAGAAAGATGAGACGGAGATGCACATTTAGCGCCTCCTCCTTACCGGGACCCGCTTTGCTTTCCTGTCTTGAGGGTGACTTGGTCGCGCGTTCCGGGTTAGTATTTCCGGAAATTATGGGCGCTCAAACTTTAGAAGTTGTACCTAAATTTGAAATTTTCAAGGATTTTTGAAATTTATTAGTGCTCTAGTCTAGGAAATTTTAAAACTAAAGTATTGTCTCTAGATTCATCAAAATATAACAATAATTGCCAGAGAAAACGCTGCAAATTATTACACAATGGTTTATTATTTTTCTATATAGATCACTCGTCTACAAAATCACCAACCATCCAATATGAAAAAAAAATTTTAAAAAAAATCAAAAAAAAATTTTAAAAAAATCAAAATCACCAACCATTGATTGCATTTCGGTCAGCTCTAATTTGAACGGAGATTAGGCCTCTTTTGCGATTCACACTCGTGATTTGATTTTTATATATAACTTAGGAGTTCTTGGAACGAAATAAGCTTTTTAAAAAAGGTGAACTTGGTTTAATTGCGATCTGAACATGAGCGGAGCTAGGAGAGAACTGGCGAGCAGAAGCTCGGAGGTTCTATTTAACAGCTCCGCAAGGGGAGCTGCGTTCAGCATTTTAGGAGTTACGAGTCAGCTGTTTGACAGTATGTAACTCGTCCCCCCCAAGATCGAAATTTAAGGGTGAAAACAACCCCACATCAAGTTTGATAGACCTAAAGTGCGTATTACAAAATATAAAATACAAAACATAAAACCCATAATAAACCATAATAGTGTGATACAATAATATAATAATAATAAATTCACAATAAAAATGTCCGTTGTTATAAAATATAAGTATTAGGTACAGCTTGCATGGCGGGTACGTTCTTTTCGCACTGTGCAAGTTTGAGTTTATGGGTACGTAAGTAAGTTCTATGTCGGTACGGTATTTACATGTTTACAATACATTATTGTCGTATAAAGGATAAACGTGACAATAATCAAGTAGAGTATAATGGTCCAAACACTTGGGGTAAAATACAAACTTAAATCTAAAGGTTCTAACGGGTCTAGATGCTTAAGTTGATTCAAATTTACATTTTTTAAATTTAGTTCTTTAAGAGTTAGAGATACATTCGTCAACTGATGGTTCTGAATTTCGAATTTTAAATTATTAATTAGTTTCGGTAGACCTGGAGAGTGAGTTTCTGAATGCAAGGATTGTCCTTTGTAGAATATTTCATTATTGTTGCTTGATATTAAGAATATGCCTTTTAATTCGGAGATTTCGGATGAAAGCTTGTTATGAATTTCTATTTTATCACCAAAAGGGAAAATAGCTAGATGTTGATTGGATTCTGGGATTTGTTCAATCCAATTATCTTCGAATTTTACATTAGTATATTGGCATAGTTTTGTACTTTCGGATTCAAGTATTTCAGTTTCGCATTTAGCATTCTGGTTCGATATTAATTTTTTATTGCAGTGAATTACATTTCCTATATTGCAATTGTCCGATAAGGGTATAATTGATACATTGGATTTCAGAAGGTAATTAACACTTGGGAATATTGTTACGTACTCATCGAGTCTTAATGTTGGTACTGGTCTTAGATAATACAGGAAATATTCTAATTGGTCTGACAGAGGTAGCTTTAGGAAATAGATTATTTCATCTTCGTGTACGGCACAAGTTACTTTGATTGATGCTTCGATTTCAGGAATATTTTCAAGTATAATTTTTAAAGGAAATTTCGAATTATAAAAATTTGATAATTTTTGTAGTTCTTCGAATAGTTGGTGGGTTCCTATTATGCTTGGATGCAAGGTACCCAATTTACAAAAGGTTATGGAGTTTTCTATATCTTGGAATATCGATAATACTAGATCGAAAACTAATTGCTGAAGGTTAAGCGTTTCTATTATGGAATCACTGAGTGCCTTATTGGAATATGTTCTCGTGAAATTATCTATTTCCATTAATTTAAGTTTTATTTGCTCGTTGTTGAAATGGATATCTTGAACAGTGGAATTGAAATTAGATATCAATTCTGATATTACGGAGAAATGATCTTTTAACTGGTTATTTAAATTTAGTTCATTTTCTTTTATATGTGAAAATATTTTCTCATAACGTTGTCCATCGTAAGCATCTAGATTACCTGTTATAAACTTAATTATTCTACCTAGTCCATTAACTAAACTTCTTTTATGTTTGCCTTGGTTAATATTTACATGATCTATTTTTTCTTGTATGATATTTATTGTGTAATTAATCAATCTACAGTATTCGTCTGTTTTCTGGATTTGATAGTTATTTACGGCAATTTTCTTTAACAGTTGTTGGTATTGTGAGGTAAGCAAGTCAAATTCGTCAATTACTGAACTAATTTTGTAATGGTGGATCAGCGTGTGTTGGGACGTAATAAGTCTGGCGGGTCCAAGAAGTATTGGTAGTATTCCAGGGTTATGAGTTATGTCTTTAATGTTCGTTCCAGAGGAATAGGTCATGAGGAGTAAAGCTATTCTGTAACAAATATGTTAAACCAAATTTAGTTTTAGAATTTCGTAACACATTAATTCTCTAAGGGTTGGAGCATCCAGTGAATTTGGAATTGGCTCGCCATTTGCTAAATGTTTGGCAAATTGGCAAATGAATACGCCGCAATCGTTACTATTGTTTTGCTGAGGTGTGTTCGGTGGTGTCGAACATTTCCAATTCTGTGTGTCCAGGGGAGTACCCTTTTTAGAAAGGTGTTCTTCTTCTAGATATTTGAGAATATTGTTTAGAATTTCGGTGCCGTCCATATTTAATGAGTCATAGTAATTTATTTGTTTTGTTTTATTTCGAATTTCTACTAGTCGCCAATGAGATGATTTGAAAACAGGAATTAACACTACGTCCATACTGAAAATGTCTGATTTCCTAGTGTAGTTTTTTACACGTTCGTAACCTCCCGCTTTGAAAGAGATGTATAAGAAGCTGTTAAAAGAAAAGGATTTCGGAAGGTTTTGGTTATTTCTATTTCTTTCGTCGATTAATTCCATGTACATGTTTATAATCATGTCGTTTAACCAATTTTCATTTTTCAAACTAATTAAGTCTTTTCTGGTTAGGTTTAAACCAAATTTACGGGTAAGGACTTCTGTTTCGTCGGCTTTGGGGTCCCAGGCATTGGCTACAGAGTCAGTGAATTTTTTAGGACGATGCACGTTAGAAAGGTGAATTTTCTCTTTTGTATTATGATGACGGGGAACAATCAAAGCTGTCTTGAGTTCTGGATTTATTGATTTAATTTGTTCTTTATTGAATTTAGGTTTCGTTTTTGATTGTTTTTGTACTGTTTTAACATATACTTCTGGAGGAATTTTGGGAAGTTCTTCCCGATTTTCATTCTTCTTTTCTATCACCTTTTCTTTATGCTGATGGAGTTTTTCTTTTATTTGATTATACAGGGCTGACATTCTTTCCTTATGAGTTGTAATGTAGTTATTTGCAATGACTTGATCAATCTTTAGATCCCATAACGTGTCTGGTTTTATGTGACCATATAAGAGTTCAAACGGAGTCAGTTTCGAAGTTGAGTGGATTGAATTATTATATGCTAGTACAGCATATTTGACTTTAGTACTCATGTTGGATTTTTTGAATTCGCTACGTTCATTTAGGATGCGGATATGTTCGATGAGTGTGGAATGAAAGCGTTCTATCAGGCCATTTGAATCTGGGTGTTGAGAAGAGATGAAATGGAGGTTAATATTATGTAGTAACATGAATTCTCTGACTATGGAGTTTTGGAATTCTGGTCCATTGTCTGTTACAATATTCTTGGGTATTCCATAAATACAGAAATGGGTTAGGAGTGACTCTACTACATCGACGGCGTTTGATGATTTTAAAAGGTAAGCTTGCGCGTGTCTAGAGAACGAGTCAATGATTGTCAGGAATTTTGAGCCGTCTAATGTTAGTTTGTCCATATGTAATGTTTCTAATGGTCGGGAAGCAGTTGGGGTGACGTTGTACTTAACTTTTATTGGATTACGGTCGTATTTGCACCTAACACAGAGGGTGCAGTTGTTGATAAATCTTTGAATAGACTCTCTCATGTTCGGCCAGTAATGCGTTCGCTTAAGGTGGTTATGAGTTTCGTCAATTCCACGATGGTTAGTTACTCCTTCGTGGTACCTACGAATCAAATCTGGTCTTTTCGTTTCGTCAAATACGTCCTCTAATTTTTTAGTATATTTAGTCATGATTATTTCGGAAAAGGCAAAATTTTTAGTTATAATATTAGAGAATTGTTCGTATACGTCTTCTGTAAAGTATAAACCGTATTTAATTTTTGGTTGAACATATTCTTTGACAAATTTAATGATATCTTGTTCTAAGTTATGTTTTGTAAGGTGGACAGTAATTTTAGACTTGTTTTCAAATATTTTCTTTACTTTAACAGGGTTCTCGATAGGAATTTTGGCTAGTTTAATTATTATCTGATTTTTACAACTATTAATGGGTTCATCTCGAATTGGAATGGAGATTACGCTGTTTCCAATGAAGTTGGAATGAACAGTTTGATCTGACCGTGAATCATCTGCTGATGAAACGGAAGGTTGTACTGAATTTTCGACATTCGCAATCATTGAAAGTTTGTCTGAGTTATCGTTTTCGGTTGGCAGGTTTTCAATGGTTGGTGGGGTACCGGGTTTAGTTATTACACCGATAATATCGTTAATCGTTCTGGGGCTTAGTTTAAGGTCTTCATATTCGGTCAAGATGTCGTCAATTGTTGTGTCATTTGGGTCATCAACTATGTGTTCCGAAATTGCTTCTTTTATGATTTCGTCAAGTTCGTTGTTATTGAGGATTTCTACCCGAGACAAGGCATCAGCATTGGAATTGAGGGAACCTTTTTTGTATTCAATTTCGAAGTCATAAGCTTCTAATTTGTTCCTCCATTTAAACAGTTTTGAATTTGGTTCTTTCAGACTAAATAACCACTGAAGAGGTCGGTGGTCGGTGAAGATTTTGAATTTCTTTCCAAAAAGGTAGGGACGGAAATAACCAACCGCATAAACAATTGCAAGTAGTTCTTTTTCGATTGTCGAGTATCTTTGTTCAGTATCACAGAGGGTGCGGCTTGCATACGCTACTGGTAGGTCAGCACCATTAACGGTTTGGCTGAGGACCGCCCCAATTGCTACATTACTCGCGTCTGTAGTGAGGTGGAACTGTTTAGAAAAATCTGGATATTGCAGGATTGGGTCGTTAATTAGCAGATTTTTACATGTTTCGAAGCATTCTTGATATTCTGGATCAGAGGGGTCAATTTTAATACCTTTTTTGAGGCATCTGGTCATTGGTTTTGTTAGGCGGGCAAAATCTCTTATAAATTTTCGGTAGTAACCTAATAGACCTAAAAATTGTTTAATTTCTTTAGAGGTTTTGGGAATCGGAAATTTTTGGATTGCTTGGATTTTGTCGGGATTAGGTTTCACTCCTTCCCTGGTGATTACATGACCAAGGTAGGCTACTTCACGTTTTAGAAACTCGGTTTTGTCGAGCTGGACTTTCAAGTTGGCTTTCCGCAACCTTTTAAACACTTCTTCCAGACGTGTTAGGTGCTCTTCCAAACTTGTGCTAAAGACGATAATGTCGTCTAAGTAGACACAACAATATTCATTGGCAATGCCTCGCAGGATGTTGTCCTAGAGTTCTCTGAAACGTGGCGGGGCTATTGCGCAACCCAAAAGGTAACCTTACAAATTCAAGATGGTAATTTGGGATGCTGAAAGCGGTTTTTGGGACGCTCTCAGGGTCCATTTCGACTTGATGGAATCCTGATTTTAGGTCAATGCAGCTGAAGTACTGACATCTTCCTAATTTATCAAGGAGTTCCGAGATTTGAGGTAATGGGTACTTGTCTTCGATTGTCTTTTCATTGAGTTTACGATAATCGATGACTATTCGGAATTTCTGTTTCCCGCTTGCATCAGCTTTTTTCGGAACGATCCAAATAGGTGCGTTCCAGGGACTTTCAGAATGTTGGATGATGTTTTGGTCAAGCATTTCTTGGATCTGTTTGTTGACCTCGGCCTTATAAATTTCTGGAAATCTATAATTTCTAGCATAGATCGGGATTTCATCTGTCGTTCTAATTACGTGTTTGACATTGTTGGTAAAAGTTAGTGGTTCATCGTCCTTATGGAAGATGTCTGAATATTTCGTGACTAATTTGATTATGGCAGTCTTCTCTTCCTCGTTCATATGGTCGAGTCTAAGTCTGCTCACGTCAAATTTGAAGTTAAAATGTTCAGTAATATAGTTATGTAGGTTATTGTCAGGAATGTCTCCTATCTCCTCAACTGGGAAAGGTTTCAACTGTACGAAACGATAATCATGCTCTAGAGGATTGAGTACCCTAAGGTGTGTTTCACTGTCTACTATATTGACTAAACATTGAGGTATTTCGAGTTTGCCAATCTTAGTGTGAGGGATGATTGCTTCACCGTTTTCTATGTTTTTTACTCTGATTTTTATTTGCTGGATAGATCTCGAGGAGATATTGAAAGTTTGTGCTGATTCTACTCCTAGATATCTTAAAGGTATGGAGCATTCCGGGGTTTTTAAAACATTGTGGGCTAAATCTATGGAGGCGTTGACGATTTTCAAGTTATCAAGGCCAATCAACATATCAAATTGTTTATGAAATTTGAAAATTTTAAATTTGAGATTAAGGTTCTTTGTTTTGAAAAGTTCACCACATGGTACATAGGTACTATTATTCGACTTGGAAGTGCCATGGGCTGTACGAATCCAGAAGGGATCGTTGTGAATCTTTTTTGGGAAAAAAGTTTGGGCGATTTCGGGGTTAATAAAGCTGGCTGTACTTCCTGTGTCAATCAGAATTTTTAAATTGTTTTTTGGGAGTAGGATGAATGGAAGTTCGCTAACAGTTTTTTTTGAGATATTCATCAGTTCGATGATTGGTGATCGAGGCCGTTCATTTCTAAAAAATGGTCCTCAGGAGATTCTTCTTCGGTTACAGGAAATTCTTCAGTTGGTTCTTCCACTTCAGAATCTTCTGATTCGGGTTCGATGTTGTGATAATTTGGGTTCGTAGTTTGCCAAGACATTTTTTGAGGGTATGATTGGGTTTTTGGTTTGAAGGTTGATGGACCGTTTTTCGGGTTGAAAGGGGGTTTCTGATTTGACGGTTTCTGAAGTTGGGGTTTGTTGGACTGGTTATTGTAAGGTGGTTTAAAATTATTGTTGGGTTTGAAATTATTGGGGGCTATTGATTTAGATCGGTTATTGTTGCATAGCAACTGATAATCGTTCGTCATCCACGCAAGGGCAGTATTCATGTCTGCTGGTTGACGAGTTCGGAGTATAGAACCTAATGGTTCTTTTAAATGTAGGAGGAGGCAGCGGAGAGCCATTTTTTCGTAGTGATCGATGAGCACTTCATAGTAATCGATTTTGTGATTCATGGCATAAGCTGTTATCAGCTGTAGGGTTTTGAGAACCCTTTTGTGAAAGTCAAATGGCGATTCGTTGTCCGACTGCCGAATTTTTGTTAACTCGATTCCTAAACTGTAAATATCACGTTTATCGGAGTAGGCATCGATTAATGCTTCTCTGATGGCCTCATATGTTTTAGCATGTGAGGGGACGCTATTTTTGGCCGGGGGAAGGATTTTTGATTTTATAGCAGCTATTAGCATGATATTTTGAAAGTCCTGTTCGTTATCGTAATTATAAAAACGGTTTGCTAAATGTTCCGTTATTTCCAAAAAATTGTGTAGGTGTTCGGGGTCGCCTTTGAACACAGGAATTACTTCCATGTGTTCTTTTTTCAATTTATCGGTAGGGGTTTCATGAACGGTTACGTTATTTTGAGCATCAGGGTCTACTACTTTGAGGGTCCCTATGAGTTCTACTACTTGTGTCATCTGCGCTCTAATTTCGGCAAGCTGGTTCGCTTGGTCCGTCAGAGCGGCTTGTTGTGACGCTTGGGTAGCGATTTGGTTATTTAACCCAGCAACACAGTCTTGCAACAATTTGGACTGTTGGGCGTCCATTGTAGGTGGTCTCTCGGGATCTGGAAGAGGAAGGACTTCTTCGGGGATAGGAGCAGGAATTCGGGGTCTCCTATTACTAGGCAAGAACCCTAATTTAGAATGGAGATAGGTTTTAAATTCCTTCGGAATTTTTGCTAATTTTGGTCGCTCGTTTAGAAAAACCTTTCTTGGAGTGTTAAAGGAACAAAAATTAGTGGGAACAATTGACTTTAAAAGATACAATGAACATACGAAAGCAAAACTTAGGTTCTAATTAAAATTAGAAGAGTGTCTGAAAGGGTCGACCTTGGGTCGGGTGTGGAGATCGAGATTAAAGATGATGTTGGACGAGAGGAGGACGAGGTGGTTGGTGTCAAGTTATTGAGATAAGCTCAACACGTGTCTGCGAAGGTGAGCAGACGAGAGATGAAGATCTTGTTTTATATGAATCAGACGATTCTTCCCCGGCTCAAGATGTTGTCAGGGGTCGAAAAGTAGTTTCAAAAGGTAGGTGCAAAGAGCTACGTTGCTACTTCGACGAGTGTGCGAGGGTGTGCACAAAAATAGGTAGGTACCTATTGATTCGCTGGGTATGCGAAGTACACGACGTCGTACGAGGGTGTGTACGATCCGTCCGTGCGAGAAGAAAAGAAATTTATGCAAAATTTCAGTAGACGTGCGGGGGTGTGCACGATAGAATGGAGTCGATGTGCGAGGGTGAGCACACCTATAAATTCGCTGGGTGTGCGAGTTACAAGACGTCGTACGAGGGTGTGTACGAAATCGGAGATCGATTTGGAGACGGCGGTCCAGTAAAATTTTGGTGTTTACTTACAAGATCCTGGATCTCATCTGGGTGACTTGTAAGGAGTTCTCTGCTCGTAGTTCCCTGTTCTTTGATCGTAGGAACACCACACTGGACACTGCACTGGTTCGTTTGTAGCTTGGGAGGTTCTCGATATGCACTCGAAAACTGCGCACAACGCGTACAAAACCGGAGACTGCGCCACTTATGAGTTCTTGGAACGAAATAAGCTTTTTAAAAAAGGTGAACTTGGTTTAATTACGATCTGAACATGAGCGGAGCTAGGAGAGAACTGGCGAGCAGAAGCTCGGAGGTTCTATTTAACAGCTCCGCAAGGGGAGCTGCGTTCAGCATTTTAGGAGTTACGAGTCAGCTGTTTGACAGTATGTAACTTATATATATCAATATAAACCCTTAAATTTTTGTAGGGAGCGAACGGTTTGTCCTACAGAGCTCCGGGTGGTCTCAAAAAATTCTAAACATTCTATAGAATCCAAAATTGAAGGAAAAACAATACCTTTATATCAAAATTTTTTGAGTTAGGGCGTTTTCAAAATTTCAAAATTGATTTTGGAACCCTTACAAGTGACCTACATCAACCAAAAGCTTCAGGGCACAACTAGACCCCAAATGGAGCCTACATACCAAATTTCATCAAAATCGGTCAATGCTATGTGGCAAAAGCGCCGCGTACAGCATACGGCGGACGGACGGCCAAATTTTTATTCGATTTTTGGATTCTACGTACCTACCTTGAAACGTAAACCATCAAATTTTGAGGGGGTGTTAAAATTTTTTTTTCTTGGTCGATTCCGAAGGTTCATTATTGAAGATAATAAACCAAAATGGGAAAAACTGTTTATTCAGTTCAGTTTTTCCCATTTTTCGTTGGCGATTTCGGTCAATACTAACCCGGTACGCACGACAGACTGAGACTTTCCTAAGGGGTTAAGGATATTCTAAATTCATTAGTGCAGCAGTTTAGGGGATTGCCTATAATTATCAGAGATAATGGGGAAAACGTGCGACCCTTGAAGGGCTAGCAGGCGTCGGCGGCGCAGTGAAGGGATACATGCCGAGAGAGACACAATGCCAAGCCCACCGGATTTGACCGGTGCATGAATATAGGCACTTGGGACACCAGGTGGGAACCTCAGCCAAGAGCGCACAGCAGAGCGAACTTCTCTATCTAATTGTTGCAGCCTCCCCGCCGTAAGCCTGCCAAAGACTAACCCATAGGTTAGCTTTGGCAGTAAGTACGTGCAGAGGAGGCGCAGCTTCTGCTGCGGCTTCAATGGAGCCTTGGTAACGCGAGCTAGCGCTCTACCAAGGTCCACACGGCTGGCAGTAATAGTGGCTACCCGCATGAAGTCGACTCCAAGGTACCGCCAAACCTCCAACACGGATCGAGATGGAATGGGGGATTGTCCTACCAGTGCCGTCCTTAGGGTGGAGCGAGTGG
Source organism: Apolygus lucorum (assembly GCA_009739505.2). NCBI lineage: Eukaryota > Metazoa > Arthropoda > Insecta > Hemiptera > Miridae > Apolygus > Apolygus lucorum. The sequence goes on along the minus strand of CM019178.2, from coordinate 14,238,976 downwards.
AGCGGCCGCTCCAGGCCTCGCGCTGAGGAAGGCCTCGCGCTGCGAGGCCTTACTCTCGCTAGAACACAATAAGTAAAAGTTTTGGTTGAATTGAAATAGTGTGCAGACTGCAGATATACATGCTTAAAATATAAAGTCTGATTATACGCGCAATATTTTCAATTATTGGATAGATAAAACAAAAACGAACAAGATTATGATGCCAGTTATGATACAATGTATGGATTTTTGTACCATGTTAAAGAACTAGAAGAAATAAAAGAAGACAAATTGTTTCAAAAGTGTACAGACCTAGAACCGTTTCTGAGTTTCGAAGAAGAAAAGGATGTTTGTGGAAGATAACTTTTTTCTGAGCTTAAGGTACTTCGTGAAATCCTACCAGCAGAGGTTGTAACAGCTGCAGGAATATTACGATTTATGAACAGAATTCAAAACCCGCTTCCTAACGCATTCATTGCGTATAGAATTTTACTCACTATACCTGTTACCGTGGCAAGCGCAGAGGAGTTTTTCCCGCTTGAAACTTATCAAGACATATTTAAGATCTTTCATGAGTCAAGAAAGGCTATCATCCTTGGCAATGCTATTGATTGAATCTGACAAGACAGCCAAAATTAATTTTGATGAGATTATTGAGGACTTCGCTGGAATGAAAGCGAGAAAAGTACAGTTCATATAAGGTGAGTCAAAGTTGATAATAACACAATTTTAAATATAGTTTATCTAACAATGAACGATTGCATTTACAGTATTATTTTACATCGGTTTAGCTGGAACTATCTGTTTTATTAAGTTATTTTATCTTATAACTCATATTTTAACAGGCCTCTATTGTAGGCTATAATGTGTTTTATTATTTTACAGATGTGATGTGAAAATTATAAACCTACATTAACAATGGAACAATGGAAGAATTCAATAAACAAGATATGAACATCTAAAAAGATATGGAACGTCAATATTAAATAAGTATTTACAATAATGTATATGTTTATTATAATTTACTATTTGATTTAATAAAAAGCAAGAAAGAAGACATTTCGTTTTTTCTAATGAATTTATTGTTTGTTAGACAAAAATTACTATGTTTAACATTAACAAGCACTGTTTAAGCATTACTTAAAAAATAAACACTGTTTTGATTTTTCTAGCTTATTTTTCTGAGATTCCTATTATTTTTTTAACCTGAAACCTGAAACGAAATTACTCGAAACATACCAACCTGAAATGGGTGTTTTGCACCACCCCTCCCCCTTTTAGAGTGTAAGAGATAAACGTTTTGTTTATCAAAAAGCTTACAATTACGACTTTGCAAGTATAGCTTGACAAATATTTTCCGGACCCCCCCCCCCCCCCCCGGTATCCATAGTTAAAAAAGGCCTCGCAAAAATGTTTTGCTCCAGGCCTCGCATTTTCTAAGGACGGCACTGTGTCCTACGACAAAACCCCCATCCACAACTTTCACCTTATGTTGGCGACCCGACGGGACCAAGGAGACCGACCCACACTTATCAGGGTTAACCACAAGTCCACACCTGGCTAGCTGCTTCGCAAATGCATTGAGGGCGATCTGCAAGCCCTCACGGGTTTCTGCGAGTAGGCTAACATCATGGGCAAAAGCCAATGCTCCTACTCGCACCCCAGGGGCGAGGGGGACTGACAACTCATCCGCGGATGAGAAAAAGCATGACAACTCGTCTGCGTGCCGGTTCAAAAGTTGTACTGGACAACTCGTCCGCAAGCCAGAATAGGGAACGAAGGGAGGACAAAGTCTCACACGAAATTAGTCACATACAGGCACGGTATATTGTACCTATGTACATTTGTTTGAATGTACATAGGTAATTAATTTTTAAATCATACTTCAGTTAAATTTGTTTATATTGTATTGCTGCAGCCCACCAGTGCTGTGTTCGGCCAAACTTTCTTAACGGCGACATGCATGCTCATCTCAAAATCCATAACACTAATTTCCGGCTCAAATGGATCACCACTTGTCTGTTCACACTTTTCTCTAATCACAGTGAGGCATCTTTCGTAAGTAATACTTTGTTTGTTGGGTAGACATGCGAGAACAAGTGGAACATAGAAACCTTGCCAGTACCCGTGAACGCTAAACAATTGGCAAAAAAACTTGGGACAGAAGTCGAAAGTGCCGTCCATACAAACCACTAAGCACTTGCGTAATGCGCGAATGTTTGTGAGGCATGAAAAAATTAAAATTCCGTGATGTTTGTCCGCATGCAGCACAGTAGTTGTCCAACACCAGTTGTTATCGGACGAGTTGTCCTTCGGACCAGTCGTCACTCACCCTATCTCGTTCGCGGACCACTTGTCCACTCGCGGACCAGTTGTTCACTTCGATTTCGGTCAGGCCTCTTTCACTTTTGGTCGACCGTGGACGAGTTGGGTGTTCTCCAGGGGCGAGATCAAACCCTACTTCTGTGGGCAGCATACCCAAGGCCGTATCCACGACCAGGTTGAAGAGGAGTGGTGATAGGGGATCCCCCTGGCATACCCCATGCCCAATTCGTATATCCCCTGACACCTCACCTCCTGCCTCGAGGACCGTCACGCCTTCCTGGTACAGACAGGCCACATACTCGATTTACCGAGATGGGGCCCCAACACCACGAAGGCAATCGGTCAGGGCAAGGTGACTGACTGTATCAAAGGCCTTAGCGACGTCCAGAGCAGTCAGATGGAGTTGGCGGCGCTTCACACGGGCCAGCGAGATGACAGTTTGGAGAACTGTAAGGTTCTCCGCTGTGCCATCCGCTGGCCGAAACGCTCTCTGGACATCACCAATGACACCAGCCACCTGGAGGCAAGATGCCAGTACTTTTTGGAAGTGGCGGAAGACTACCGAGTATACAGAGATCGGTCAATAGCCTCCAGGCCCACTTCCCCCTTTCTTGGGGATAAACACGGTTCGGGCACGGGTTAATGCTTTCGGGGGTCTTCCCGCAAGGAGGAGCAGGTTGAGGATGAGCAGCTTAATCGTCTTAGGTGCTTTATTCCAGCGTCAGGCAGAAACACCATCGGGTCCAGCGGAAGTGGAGTTCCTGACACGGCACTTGTGTGCCTCGTCAGACAGCACCTTCGAGCACATGATGCTGCGCAAGAAATCCCTGGTGGAGACTGGGGGAACGACACGCTCCCCAGGGTCGTGACTGGGAGCACTCAGAAGTGGCTCCCAGAAATCCACAAACTCCTGGAGAGGGGGTTGAACTTGATTTTCCCCAGGCTCCTCCAGTACCTCCGCAGCCACACGCGCCGGATGCTTCCTCCACAAACTCTGAACCTGGTGGTACTCCCGCCGTCTCGCTTGTTTAGCTGCTCTGCGACCTCCACGCAACACCATTCTGGGAGGAGGTCCTCCCTGATGCCGCGCCACGGTCGCATCCCCAACCCGCGGGAAGATTCTCCCTAAATAGGCTGCAACCTCGTCTTCCAGGTTATCCAGCCCTTCAATAGCCCGCCTCACCAGATCCTGCAGGTAGATGCTTTCATAGAAAGCATTATGGGAAAAACATAACTGAATTAACGGTTTTTCCCATTTTTCTGTGGCAATTATTGTTCGATTTTGATGATTCCAGCGGCAACATTTCAGTTTTTTCAATTCCCTAGAGCCATGCACTGAATGAATTTCTAAAATTCTTTAAAATTTCCAATTTAGGTACAACTTTTTAAGTTTTTGCGCCTTCAATTTCGTGAAATACTTACCCGGACCGACTGAGACCCCTTCAACTGTGCTGACCCACCATATGGAAGACCGCCGAGGCGGTCACACCGAAATTCGTGTAAAAATTGTACAGAGTGCATTATCAAGTAAAAATAATTCACTTATGCCTTTTTAAATGCTGAACACATTTTAGGATGGTAGGGTTGGCACGAATTTGGGACAAGCAGCGAAGGTGTGAAACTTCCTTTCGAATCGGGATGAAATTGTGAAAACTGAGTGCGTGGTTTTGATCTTAGCTAGTTTAAGTAGCTATCAATCATCGACATTGTTTAAATTATTTCAGATAAGTGAAGGACCGTCTACCAATGGGAAAATGTTGGGAACGTACTGTGGTTCTCAATCCCTCATGCCGACCATTAATTCAACTTTCAACCAGGTTCACGTTCACCTGAAAGTTACAGGCTTCAGATCGGAAGTATTGTTTCGTCTTGAATGGTTTGTCTTTGGTGAGTTTATGATTGGTTTATTATTTGATTCGCGTTAATTATTTATGAGTGTAGAGAGATTCGACGTGACGGCAATAAATTCTCAATAATATTTTCGTTCGTATTCTGGACTCATTCCACACGAAAATTTTGGTTTCAGGTTGTGGAGGGATTCTTAAAGGTAAAAGCTACGGAGAACTGAGCACGCCTGACTACCCGGACCTCATTTCCAGACCACTGGTTTGCGAATGGACTATTATCGCTGATTTGGGCAATAGCATTAAATTCAGCGTTGTGGATCTCGCCATAGACAAACCCAACGACTGCGATCAAAATTTCTTGGAGGTGAATTGGTTCAATATTCTTGAAGTACTAACATGGAATACTTCAACAATACTAACAAAGCGCCACTGAGGCGCACAATTGTCCAAAAACTTCAGTTTACCCCACAATTACGATCTCTTCCGTTATATTGATCTAGGACATTGTATTGGAAAGAATAAAAGTCAATTTCAGCACTAGCAATGCTTTCAGTTCAAAACTTCAGCTTTATTAAAATTTCTGTAGCTGAATAAAATATTTTGCATTTGATACTAACTACAAAACTTTCAGGCGTATTAAATTTTTTTAATTGCATTATTTTCTAATAGACAACAATGCCAAAGCGGTACCGACGGAAAATGGACTCTTTCTTTTAGGAATACCTGCGGTGTTGGCGAGTGAAGGACAATTTCACGTGATTCGCCACTCATTCATGTCAACCAATACGCTCGGGAGGCAATTTGTTAGTATTTCAGGGATACAGATAATGGTAGATGCGGAGTTCACGGTATAAAAAGTTGCTTCGAAATACGGAAGTATTGTACGGGCTATCTTAGTCTTGTAGATACCTGTTATCGATATTGGCGTTGTAGAGGACCTCTGTAGGGAAGAGTGGATCAAAGAATCCTTTACATCAGTCTTTTCTTCGTCGTCTTCAATGAGTAGCATTGATAGCTGGCCAGAGCTATAAAAAATTAAGCGAAGTAAAAATATCTCAAAATCACAATCATCAATCACTCTATTCCTCCCCTAGTTGATTGCAATGCTTACGGATAATAATAATAATAATCCTAGATCTGTTTTGATCAAACTCTGCTTTCCAACAATAATAGAAACCTTCTTCCAGTAAAAGTTTTTTTTCTAATTTTAATCCGCACTGAATTTAGTATATTTTAGTAGGTATTCTTACAAATTTTTAAAGAGCAATTCCGTTTAGTTTTGTGAATAATCAGGTGATCAAAAAGACAAATGGTTTTGGAAAATACTGTGATGGAGCGTACCATCTATACAGGGTATATGCCTGGTCTGCCATACTGTACGAGTCGATTTCGCAACTAATTTTCAACAAAAAATGTTTCGTAGCAATTTTTTTTAAAGGCTTCGTTTTCAAGTTATTTTAATTTGAAACTTGTTTCGTGATTTTGTCCTTAAGTCATTAAATTGGTATAACTCCTTCAATTGGCTGTGATAATTACAATTTGACGATACCGTTGGAAAGAGCATTACATTTCGTGTCGGATAGGTCCCTTACCTATTTTAAGAGTCAAGGTTTAAGACATGAAAAAGCCCTCTGAAAAGAGGATTTTACGTAATTTGGGACACCTCGATTTTTTTCAATCTCAACTTGAACTACGAGAACCAATATTTTTTCAAGGTGCAAGAACGGTAAAAACTGCGCCAGAATCTCAGCTTTCTAATGGTATAATTAAGAAACATTTTACAAACAAATTTAGGAGAGAACTTTGTTTTTGAACGCGGGAAAACGTGCATTTTTTCAACGAATCAGCGCTCTGGCCTCCTGTTTCCGGAGGCCTCGCGGTCTATGCACGTTTTTCCGCGTTCAAACACAAATTCTCCCCTAAATTTGGTTGTAAAATATTTTTCAATTATAACATTGAAAAGTTGAGATTTTGCCGCAGTTTCTACTGTTCTTGCATCTTGAAAAAATATTGATTCTCGTAGTTCAATTTGCGATTGAAAAAATTCTGAATTTCCCAAATTACGTAAAATTCTTTTTTCAAGTTTTTTCATGTCTTATACCTTGACTCTAAAAAAAATAAAGGGCCTATCCGATTGAGCATTATTTTCTTCATTATTTTCATTATTAATTCTCTTCCTAACGGTATCCTCAAACTGTAATTATCACAGCTAATTAAAGGAGTTATGACCAATTTGATGACATAAGGTCAAAATCACGAAAAAAAGTTTAAAATGAAGATGAATCGAAAAAGAAGACCTCTTAAAAATGCTATGAGACATTTTTTGTTGCAAATTACTTGTAGAATCGACAAGTACAGTATGGCAGAATACTTAGGCTTACATCCTGTAGAGCCGTGCACAGCGTATTAGCCGTATCTTTCTTTCACTTGATTGCTAGTGTCCACGGCCATAACATCACCACCCTTGTTTTCTTACGATTATAGGCTTACTAGACGTAATATTGGAATCAAAATTGAATGATACAAATTACAATTTAATTAGAATTAGAATCCGAAAATCGAATAAAAATGTGTTCTTCCGTCTTTCCTTAGTTCCCATGGACCAATTTTGATGAAATTTGGTACATGGGCTCCATTTGGGGTCTATTTGAGCCCCGCAGTTTTTGTTGATGTCAGTCACTTCCAAGGGGTGAAAAATAAGGGTTGAACTTTTGAAAACGCCCTAGCTCAAAAAATTATGATAATATAAAGGAATTGTTTTTCGTCAATTTTAAATATTATTTAATTTTTAGAACCGAATGAGACCACCCAGAGCTCTTCAAGACCAACCGTTCGGTCCTCATGAGAACTCAAAGGTTGGACTCAGGATAAATCAGAGCTACGAATATGAATCGCAAAAGCGGTCTAATCTCCGTTGAATTTTTAGCTTACCAAAATGCGATCGTTGTTGGTTTCTTCGAGTTGTCCTCAGCTTTGCGTCCTTAGCAACCAGTAATCAAATTTCGAATTGAAGGCACCCGCAACTCATCATTTCTCCGAACTGAGTGTGAAGCGTTTATTTCTTCCAAATAAACTTGATTGTGAAGTAGGTGTGTAGTGGGTAGGTTGTACCTATGTTTGGTAAAGCCTTGTTCTTTGCATACGAGTGACCTATAGGAATAATATACCCTTCTGTAATAATTTGCAGCGTTTTGCCACCAGTACCATTCTCCATTTTTCCACATTCTCCCATAGTACCTCAAAAGTCAAGCTCTTGTCATAATTTCGATGTTTTAAGAACTTTCTGTATTAAAATACGTACATACGTCAGTTGTACGTTTCAATCACTCGTGGTTCTACAGCTCTCACGGGTTGGTAAATGCGTTTTATGCATTGGTTCAAAGTTAGTTTGATAATGTTCTGTTGTAACTTGGTTTCCACAGTTTTTCGGCGGCCCTGATTCGACGTCTCCCTTACGGAACAAATTTTGCCATAGTTCCGCCGACGGCAGTTCGGTCGATGTCCAAACTTCGGGGAATCGAGCCTTCGTAAGATTGCAAGTGAACCAGGCTTTAAAGCATTTCAGATTTAAAGCCAACTACGAAGAAATACATTCAAGTACGTCATCGAATACATTTCTTATAGTACTATCAATCATGTATGTCTTTACCTAAACACCCACACATTTTGAATAAGCTCATGCACTTCGATTTCATCAAAACAATACGGAATATAAATTGCTTTATAATCAATTTTCAGGCTGTGGTGGTTTCTTCAGTGTTCAAGAAGGAAGCTTTCATTCAAAAAATTACCCTCAGAACTACGACAGCTTCGATGATTGCGCTTATACGATAATGATAGCCGAAAATCACAGAATCAACTTGACTTTTGTGGATTTTGACTTATACAATCGTTTTACATCGAACTGTTCTTATTCGTACGTTAAGGTGAGACCTCATGTTTAATTCGTATCTGACGGGTGTTTGATAATGTGATCACAACAGCTTCATGAGGCGATTCTTTGAGTACAACTGTAATAACTGAGGGGTTTAACAGAATATAGGTCGGCTGAACGGGGATTTGAAAGAGATAGAAAATGCGGACACCTTGGCAAAGAATCAGGAATGAACTGATTTTATTAACTAGCATTCTCAGATAGTATGAATGGTACAGAAAACGGTAACAATGAGGAATTCTATGGATGAAGCATGGATGTAACATAAACAAATTAGGAAAAAAAATTGCTTACAATTTTCATAGTTTCTGTACAATCAGAGGGAGAAACTGACGTTGGAATGAAGAAAAACGTCGATTTCTGGGGAAATACAAGGATTTTCTGAGGTTTTCCCCTGGAAATGAACTTTTCTCATGAAACTGAGTTTGTCATCGTATTCGGTGTGTTTGATTTTCGGGAGGAAGGGAATGCAAAGTTCTTTTCTATGGTATTTTCAGATTTAAACTTACTGAATTGACTATAGTACAGAATAGGGCAACATCCTTCCTTACTTCGAAACTAAATAAAACTAAAAAGTACCCACTAAAGTACTGTACTTTGTATGAAGTGTAGGAAATATCTCATGGTTAGACAAGGTTAGTGATGAGGGGAGGAAAGAAGCGGCTGATCCTCAGTTTTCGTTTATTTTTGTGTCGAGCTAGCTTTTGCCAGTGGCATCATCAAGACACTTGCTTAGGGTTTACATTTACATAGGTCACCGTATTCCTGTAGGTTTTCATTCCTACATTGCCTTTTAGGTTCATGAAGTGGAGTTACACATTTCTGGTAGGTAATTAAAATTTGTCCTACACATCGAAGATAATTTGGGTGTAGGTCTCACGGGAACCGGACGAAAAACAAATGAATGTCCCCAGAGCGTGACACAAGGCGATTGGGGAACACCTGGCGCAAGAGGGCGATTGCGGCTCTGGAAGTGTGAGGGGGGGCCCCATCTTGCTGAAACGAAACAAGCTGTGGGTAATCAGTAGGTCTCAACTGCTGAACGATTGACAACTTGTACGGATGCCACTTTAAATTACGCTTGATGATTCGATTGAGAGAAGCGGGTGAAATGTGCAGTGATTGAGCTCGTTTGCGCACAGAACGGCCAGGACTTAGGAGACGCTCTGGGAACGTGCAATGGCCCCCAAGGTCCCCAGACTTGACGTCGTGTGACTTCTTCCTTTGGAGATACCTTAAATCACGCGTTTATGAATCAAAACCCTCCAATTTGGAAGCATTTGTCCGATGTTATTTTTAAAACTTAAAATGGAATTTAATTCCCTACCTTCTGATAAAAATATAAAAAATTTAAGACTTCAACCATTGGAGTTACATTCATTTGTTTTTCGTCCGGTTCCCGTGAGACACCCTGTACATGTGCCTCAGATCAGCCGCTTCATTCCTCCCCTCACCACTAACCTTGTCGACAAGGCTAGGTAACACATTATGAGTATCTCATGGCTTTGAAAAAAGGCCAAGTGACGCCCTCCATGTTCAATACACTGAACGAGCCAAGCCTCTCCAACATGTTGACCAGTATGTGGGCCACTTGTCGGGCTGACATGATCCCCGGATTACTCCATCAGAGGCGTTTGCACTCGCCTAAGCTTGCGCAATTTCCACACTTAAGATTATTGTACCTTGGTTTTTAGAAGAGCAAAATTTTGACTTATTAGTTGACGGTTGAAATCTGTGAAGTACGTCGGTATCTATGGGAAAGGAACGAAAAATGTCTCTGTCCTTTCAACCCCTCGTCATCCACTCAGGAAAATCGATTCAAAATTGTCAAACTTTGGCTCAAATTTGAATTAGTTATTCGACTCGTGAAACTTGGTTTATGGGTTCTCGGCGCTTAACAGGTTTATAAACCCCAGTTTGCCATTCTGTTTCCACGACGTTCATTCAGCAAAGTCGGTTCAAATTGGTCAAATTTTAGTCCAAAAGTGGACTTTTTAGTTGATGGCTGGAAATTGCCAAATGATCTCCTGTAGCATATATAAATTTGATCAACTTTGCGTATACAAGGACTAGGAAGGCAGGTGAAACAGTCGTATTTTCTACCTTTAAATATTAAGTTCTTACAAGTGGATTGTTTTCCAGCCATCAATTACGAAAGACATAATTTATTCAATTTTGAAAATTAGAGGGCAAGACGTTCTTTAAAATTCCCAGAAAATGTTTTCAACGGTTTTTTCCTGTTAATTATTTTGTATGAATGATTTTTCTTCCGGTAAAATGGGTTCATACTCTTGGTCACCAATCATTATTGTTACAAGTAGACGTATTTAGTTTTCTAGAATTTATTAATTTGAAATTATTTCGAACGGGCACCATTTTTCAAGTAGTTGCGATCCAGTTTTTTAATCACCTTGAGTGCATTTTAATAAAAATTGGATTGTAGCTTTCAATTCGTAAGTTGTTGTTTTCGTACTCTGCTTCCGCACAATGACCACGATGTCTAATATTCTGTATAAGCATTGAAGACAAGAGTAGGTAGTAGATCGACATTAACAAGATTATTGCAGAAATACTAATATATCATGATTTATTCAGGTTTACGATGGACAAATAAATGACAATAGTACCCTGATTCGCACACTTTGCGGTAGTAAAATACCGCAGTCCATAATTTCGACGTCCAACGTGTTGAACATCCGTTTCAACGCAGGAGAAAGAGTTGCCAAAGGTTTTCTCGCTAAATATGCTCCGGTAAGTATCACTGTTCCTAACTTTATCACTTGAAATTTGCCATTTCTTCCATGTCCCTTGGTCGCACATACTTGATGCCAGTAGAAACGATGCTGGCAGCCATCCTCGTAACACCCCCTGAGGTCAACCCCATTTGGCACTCAATCTTTTTGCCATAACTTTGAGAAAATTGGACAAAATGGGCATCGACTGAGCAGATGAGGGGTATCTATCGTATGGTGCCATACTGCAAAATGGGCATCGACTGAGCAGATGAGGGGTATCTATCGTATGGTGCCATACACTTCTGTTTCTTCTCTTCACCAGCAGCCAAGAAGATTGAGGATTGTCAGTCACATACTACATACTACATCCTACATACTACATACTACATCGAATAACGCCTCTCTCTGTGGCTTACACTCCCCACTTCACTCCGTCCTTTCAAGTGGAGATCAGAATTCGTTCAGATGATTTTGCTTAAGGCTACTTATTGTCTCACCCGCTTAAGTGGAACGGGGCATCAACGGCCCAACCCGAAAAATTATCGAGACCTGTGTGCTACAAACCACACTCGACCTGACTCCCAAAACTCCATTACTGATCACGTCATAATTTTCTCAATTGTGTTGCAGATATGCGGAACAAACATCAATGTTACTGATGACGGGGTGCTTTCTCACACCGAGTACTACACCACGCGTTCCTATCACAACTGTACGTGGGTTCTGCGCACGGACAAATTAGGTAAGCAATGATCATGATCATTCCTCGGCTAAAATTTGAGTTCAGGATTTTCACCGAGCTGGATTTTCGCTGCAATCCTCCGAGCGGTCTCTACTATAGGGCTTGCTGTTCGAGTTCATCAGCTCCCAGCATAATTTTAATAATCATTTTGGTTTATTATTTTCAATAATGAACCTTTGGAATCGACCAAGAAAAAAAATTTTAACACCCCCCTCAAAATTTGATGGTTTACGTTTCAAGGTACGTAGAATCCGAAAATCGAATAAAAATTTGGCCGTCCGTCCGCCGTACGCGGCACTTTTGCCACTTAGCATTGACCGATTTTGATGAAATTTGGTATGTAGGCTCCATTTGGGGTCTAGTTGTGCCCCGAAGCTTTTGGTTGATGTAGGTCACTCCTAAGGGTTCCAAAATCAATTTTGAAATTTTGAAAACGCCCTAACTCAAAAAATTTTGATATAAAGGTATTGTTTTTCCTTCAATTTTGGATTCTATAGAATTTTCAGAATTTTTTGAGACCAACCGGAGCTCTGTAGGACAAACCGTTCGCTCCCTACAAAAATTTAAGGGTTTATATTGAAATATATATATATGTAAATCAAAACACGAGTGTGAATCGCAAAAGAGGCCTAATCTCCGTTCAAATTAGAGCTGAACGAAATTCGATCGATGGTTGTTATTAAATTGGAATAGATACTATGGCCCTTAGGTGCACCAACCAATAAAATCTCCATAATATTGACTTAATTTAGTTTTTCCTTATTTTACTTAATAATAGTGAGTAAACAAGGAAGAACTAAACTAATTACAATGTATCATAGAAATGTTTGGCTTATTCAGACAACAGCTTCCTAAGTCGATTCCTCAAAGTTTCAACAGGTGAGTACGGTATGAAAATCCTGATGTTTTGAAAGGCTTAACTGAAGGACGTTCTTAAAGCTTCTACAAAGCAATAAAATCCCTATGATTGAGACTCATCCACACTAAAAACGTTATGAATTTTATATTCTAGATATGGTCGATATGGAGTATGCAGCCACAACATAAGCAACCAGTCAAAAATTAAACTTTAGCTCACAAATTACTTAAAGCATGCAGCTAGTGAGCCCCCGCACTGGTCTCTCATTTCAAATTTCCTTTAAAATTGAGTAAATTCAATTTAGATCCCACTATATTTCTTAGTTTTAGAGACCTAAACACATCGTGAAACTATAATCTCTCTTGATGTATTGATGATAATACAGTTAGTTCCTCTGGCGTGATACACTGACCGAAACTTTATGAATATTATTTACTTACATCCTGTTCAATTACCCTACGGGGATACTGAGTCGTAAAATGTTAATTGTAAACGGTTTCAGGGAAGAAGCTCACACTGACATTCACCCATCTGGAAATTCGCCGGAGTGCTGCTTCCAAGAGCTCTGTGGGAAATAACCAAGGATTGACCATTTACGCAGGACTGGATGAGTCCATTCTTCTGTTGAACCTGACGGATGACGTATCGCCTCCAGCACTTGTTGTACCAGGTGGGGTCGCCACTGTGAAACTCGTCACGTCCCCGGATCTACACGTGTCCTTCAATCTTCATTACAGCACTTACGATAACGGTAATTAATCAAGACTGGTATTCATCAGCAAAACCTCCAGGTAACTATACTTGAGTGCACCATTATTCTTCTAATCAACTTTTTCGAAAACATGTTGCAGTTTGTGGTGGAACCTTTGAGGCGGACAGAGGACAGTTCGCTTCACCAAACTATCCAGACAACTATCCTCCCAATGTTGAATGCGTTTGGGACATAATCAACACACCAGGTAAGGATCATTTTTCATTTTCTATTCTACTTCGTGATTGGGTTGTCCTTTTCATCATGGTTGACTTCAGTTACTATTGCTGGACTTTTCACCCCAAGCAAAATGCCCATTTCCTCTTCGTCCATTTCCTGTGCAGTATCCATTTATGCTTCCTAGGTTGCCAATTATTTTCCTAGGAGCTTTTAGTTATTCTGCTTATCTAAAACTCTCAAAATCTTTCGTTGAATTTTCGAAAGTTAACACATTATGACAAAATCGTCAAGCCTAAATATTTAGGCTTTTAGAAAATTCAACGAACGATTTTGAGAGTTTTAGATAAGCAGAATAACTAGAAGCTCCTAGGAAAATAGTTGGCAACCTAGGAAGCATAAATGGATACTGGACAATAAAATGAACAAAGATGAAATGGGGATATATATCCCGCTAAAAATTGTTTCTTGTCTAATTTTTCCTATATTTATATGAGACACGATTCCAGAGCCTAGTTGAGATTACATCATAATTTTAGACATTATGACCGAGAGGTTGAAACTCAATGCAGACATTTAATTTGGCAATGAAGCATTTTACTTGAGGCAATTTGTGAGACTTGATAGCTCAACATTCTTTGAGGCCAAAATTTTTCCAGACACCGGCCACCAGTAAGAAGATTAGCTATTAAAATAAATAGTTAAAATAAATAGGGGCCAGTAAATTCCGGCAGATCAAAACAAAGCACTCAAAATGAATGCTTGGTTTAGGCATCGGAGTATCATTAGTTCGATAAATGGGAATGATCACATAATTCCTTATAGAAGTTACACTCCAGAAATCCGAAATTGTTCAAAAAATTTTGGAAATTGGTCTTTTGTGGACGGACCTGAAATTTTGAAACGTATTCGATTAAGCACTCGGTCCCATTAAATACCTAAACTAGTTCCAACCTACTCTGCGTACTTTTGCCAAAGTATTTCCTTCTATAATATCCCAATTAGGGCATTTCCATTCATTCTGTCTCTCTAGAATAAAGAAGAGCGAATTGTGGACTTTATTATACATGACATCGAGTAACCCATGAATCCCTATGTATTTCCAAAACCTATCGATTATAACTGCAATTCCATTTTACAGGGAATACTTTGGTTTTGCAATTCGAAGAATTGAAAATCCAATCGAGCGACTCTTGTAACGATAACTATGTGGAGGTCCGAGCAAAGGACCAAAGCGGTACTCTGATTGGTACGTACTGCGGCCAATGAATCGGCTCCCGTTGTCATCCGTTGTCGACCGCAATTATTGGATCAAGTTCAAATCATCAACCAATGTTGACAAAGGCTTCAAAGCATCGTTCTACATTGGTAAGCGGATTGAACTATAATTATGTACATTCGACGCATTTATTGTCTTACGAAATGCATTCATTTTGGAAATATACCACATTTATTATACAATTCAAGTAGATGAGATAGTGTTCAAATTTGTGATTTTAATTGATGAATTGAAATCTGCAATAAAAGAGAAGGGGAAATTTGGGCTGATTCTCTGATGATTTACTTATCGTCAGTGGAATATCTATGTAGGTAATCATCTTATGAATACGAGGATGTGCCACTTGAGGATAGTTGATTTTGAGGAAAGAATTTTGAATTTCCACAAAAATTATACTCAAGCTAGGTAGTTATTATGGCAGTTGAATGTGTACTTAGAAAGTTACGCTTGTCTGACTGAAAGTGGAATTAAATACCTACTTTAGCATCAAAGTGAATTGAATAAACAAGTAAATTTACATTGTCAAAGTGTTATTTACTTAGCATTAAATAGCTCAAATAAAAAATGTAATTTCTTGATAGAGCTAAGTACCTACTTTGGTATTTTTGATCTCTTTCAGCACCCTTCACCGTGACTGGGAAGCCGGAAGGAGACTTACAAAGTCCAAGATACCCCATGGCTAGCATAAGGAAATCAGATTACAAATGGAGAATCACCACAACTTCCAGTTCTCGCATTGACATTTCGTTCAACGAAATATATTTTGAAGGAAGCACTACTTGTGTGGATAAATTGACTGTGAGTACTGGTTCACTTCACACAGGAGAAACAACGTTGACGCAAGCTAGGAGCGAATTCCACAGTTATTAGAGTTTTTCTATACAATTAATCTGTATCAAACGGTTCTAGAAAATGTTCATGCAAATGTTTGGCAATTCCCTGATTGAAAATCCGTTTTGGTGTACCTTTGAGAGCATATGAACTCCATGCCTCTCTCTGTAGGTACTATATACTTTTATGGATATCGTTGTGATTTTACCTCGATTGGGTTCATGGTTCATATATCAGGAGCTCTCTACGTACTTTTTAAATTACCATTGCTGTTGGATGAATATTGAGGGACATAATTCAGCTCCAACATTGTTTTATAGAGTGCTGCAAAAACTTGAAATTTCGATAATTCAGAAACTCAGAATTTTAAAGAGAGACCGTTTTGGATAAGTTGTCTTTGGTTGATAGGAAACCTACTAATTAATTAATATCATAATTGAAATAGTTTTGGCGCCTGAAACCTAAGTAAAATCACTCCTTTGTTGAATTGAAGAGCATTCATTTTTTCCATTGAATAACGATCTTACATTGCTGCCAGAAAATAGTTACGCCTCATGATACTGATAGCATTTCTGGATTTGCAGCTCTTTGATGGGTACGATGAGACGGGGAAAATATTGAAAGAGTTCTGCGGACTTGGAGATACTACCGATTTGGAGAAGGTTCAGACGACGTCAAACGCGGTTTTCATAGTTTTTCACTCCCCTGCTTACCCTGCGAGATTTTCGATATCGTGGAAACAGGTTCATCGGACTCCGAAAATCGCTGGCGTGAACTCAAGTAAGTTTGACACCTTATCTTTAAAAATGTTGTGTTAAGTTAGTCCTCGTTTTTTGGGCTCGTAATCTATCGGGTTAGTTCAATGAGTAGGGCAGAAGTATATTGCGTGCAAGAAAGTATATTGGGACATAAACCTTGAACATAAATATTTCGTGTAAAAATATCACGGCTGCATCAATGAATCACTTGAACATCTGGAAAAGAGGACTACCTAACCTAAGACCACAAAGTTAAGGTAATGGTAGGTAGGCAATCAACAATATCCATGATTACTATTGGAGTTTGGATGGTAGCAGACGAATACACGACATGTAGGTTCTACTATTGGAGTTTGGATGGTAGCAGACATGTAGATTCTACAAGGAGTCACAATTTCGGGCGCACCACCGGCCAGAATTCGATTCTACAACTATTTGCGACCTCTTTTGTCTCTTGACTTTTTTTTAACCCCCTTAAAATCCGACTTTTTTCACTTCTAAGATATTTTCCGTATTTTCGACCTTTCCCCATTAAAACCTTAACTTCCTTATTTTCCTTAAGCCATAACTTCCTTATTTTTCCATAACTTTCCTTTATTAAGCCATAACTTTTCTTATTTTAAAACCTTAACTTACTTCAGCCATAACTTCCTTATTTTTCTCTCTCCTCCGCCGCCGCTCCTCTCACTCTCCATCCAACCCCAAATCCTCCCGTCAAACCGTCGATTTCGTTGAAAAGAATCACGTTTTTTCGCATTCGAACTCGGTTTTCTCCGCTAATAAAATTTTGGAAACAATTCTGATTTACCGTTGGAAAGCTGAGCTTTTGGGTCAACTTGTAGGGTTACAGTGGGAAATTAACCGGCAGTTTCAACTAGGCTCACAAAGTTTGAAAAACTGTTAATTTTCGAGATTTTACGATTCAGGTTCATTTTTCAACATTTGAGTTTTCTTTATAAATGTATTTAGCACTAGGAAGGTAAAGACTTGAACGCTCTTTCCAACGGTATAATTAAATTTGAATTTTGACAGAAAAATAAGGGAGTTTTGGTTGTTTTAATGGCATAAGGTCGAAAATACGAAAAACATCTTAAAAGTGGAAAAAGTCGGATTTTAAGGGGATTGAAAAATTTTGTCAAGAGACAAAAAAAATCGCAAATTAGTTTTAGAATCGAACCCTGGCCGGTGGTGCGCCCGAAAGGGTGACACCCTGTATAGTCATTCCACGCTATCTACTCAACCTCGTGTTAAATGGAGAATGGTATTTTTGGAGTCACTCGCTGCCTTGAAAGATTCCCCACTGTCTGATAACTCATTTGAGCAGTCAATCGAAAGCATGCGATGCAGGTTTTCGACATCGTCAAAACTTTAACCCTAATTGGACTATGGTCTCACTAGTGTCACCGAAAACATCTTGGAAATTTCACAGTTGCCCCAAAGTGTCACCAGATTAACTAGATTAAATTTTTTTTAATCGATGTTTAAATTAAATTTAAAAATAAGTTTTTAAAATATTTTAAAAATTAAAATAATGTTGAAAATTAATTAAAAATTATTTTGTAAGTTATTAAAAATCAAAACGCTGCAAATCATTGCTCAAAGGTTTATTATTTTCTGTATAGATCACCCTTCTGTATAGATCACTGGTTCTCCATCAATAGCACCTACCACCATCTGTATTCTCCCTTGACCTTCCCTGTATTTTTCGAATTGTATGTACCTTGAAACGCGAAACATAAAATTTTTGGTTTGCTTTGAGCAATGGCTTCGGAGCTCACTCAGCTGATCAGTGATCTGAGGAGTGAAGAAGATCTCCTCGAATGCTGGAGACGCCTGGAAGAGCACTTCCATTCAATAGGATTGAAAATGGCTTCGGAGCTCACTCAGCTGATCAGTGATCTGAATAGTGAAGAAGCCTTTGAGCAATGATTTGCAGCGTTCTTTACCCACCAACATTTTTTTTACCTACCAACTTTTTTTTACCTACCAGCTAGGTACTACCTACCACACCATACTGGCTTCACACCTTCACAATAAAGTTTATTAGAAAGAACTAAACGCTTCACACTCGATTGGAAAAATAGAAAGCTTCATAAGGAAATTTGATTAGTGGTTACGCAGAAGGCAAAACTGTATACAAATCGAAGAAATGAACAGCGATCGCATTTTAGTCCGATAAAATTTGAATGGAGATTGGACCTCTTATGCGATTCACACTCATGATTCTGTTTTATCGAAGGAAAACTTTCAAGTACTCGTAGGGACCGAACGGTTTGTCCTACAGAGCTCCGGGTGGTCTCAAAAATTTTTAAAAATTCAATACTATTTAAAATTGGTGAAAAAATGATACCTTTATTTCGAGAGTTTTCGAGCTAGGGCACTCTTGAAAATTTCAAACTTTAATTTTCACCCCTTAGAAGTGACCTACATCAACCAAAAGCTTCGCGGCACAACTAGACCCCAAATGGAGCCCATATACCAAATTTGAACCAAATCGGTCCAGTGTTGCTAAGAAAAGTGCGGCGTACGGCGTACGGCGGACGGACGGAAATTTTTTTATTCGATTTTCGTATTCTACGTACCTTGAAACGTAAAACATCAAATTTTTAGGGGGGGTTAAATTTTGTTTTTTTCTTGCTCGATTCCAGAGGCTTATTATTGAAAATAATAAACCAAAAATGATGTGAAAAAAATTTCTCTGTAGGAGTACACCGTCGAGTTACCACCTACCTAATTCTTCTCCGTCGCTTATCCTTTATTTCCTCCGACGCTAGGACCGACGTCGGGTATCTTGGGAGCCCTTATATTATTCACTGTTATAATTTATTTAGTTTTTCTTGATTAGCGTGCCTTCACCGCTTCCAATACTCAATTAAATGAAAATCAATAATAAAAAATGACTGGATAATTCTAATTAATTTTGCACTTTGGTGTGGAAGGTGTGAACTGCACTCATCGGCTGCAAATACCCCGGATTCTGAAGTAGATTTCACCAGCCCTGGATTCCCTCACGGATATGCACGTAACTTGAGATGCGAATGGATTTTGGTGACCGACCCACAAAACCATGTACGAATCTCGTTCTCTACAATCGACATTGAAAGATATCGAGGATGCATCAGCGACAAAATTGAGGTTTTTGATGGTAAGAAATTGTTCATTATGTCGTTTCGAGTTTGAGTCTGATATATTTTATTATTTGGTAGTTCAAAATTGCAAAATTCTGCGTTGTCTATACTTTGAATTTTCGCAGCACTTAGCGATGGTTCGTGGAAGCAGTTGGCCAAGTTGTGCAATGCAAATGACACAGACGAATCAATTTCTGGCTCCAGCATGATGAAAGTCACGTTCTCCACGGATTTTTACGGGAATAAGACGGGATTTTCGGCGTCAGCGTCATCAGGCAAGAATATACACTGTAATTGATCTACGTACAGCCAGCCTCATGAAGGCACCCTTCAGCTGATGATCGGACTTTGAACTGGTGTAGCATAACGTATCTAGAGGGGGGGAATGGTCATGCGACCATTGGATAAATTACCCACTTTGCATTGGACCACTTTCTTCAAAAAAGAGGAATATGGTTCAAAAGACGTTTATCGTCTTTTATTTTTATAGTCGTTTATTTGGTTTATTATTTCAATAACACAAACAAAAAAAACTCGGCCCTTGGGGCCTTGCCAGGGGACATGCCTCCTGGACCCCCGGATGGTGGCTGCTTAGAGCCTTCGGCTAAAATTCAAGAAACATGCTTTAGCCGTGTCCATTGTGGTAAAGCAAATACCGAATATAACCATGAACTAGGCTTTATTAAGCACAAAACTCGAATTACATTTGAATGAAAGATTTTTCCAATATGATAAACAATTGTGCTGCTTGGAAACTACAAATAATAATAATAACTACTACTACATCTTGTTTCTTAGCTTTTTCCTTTTACTGGGAATTTGTTGTCTGTTGTTTTAATTTACCTCTTAATGGGCCTGCTTTTCAAATTGCTCGTCATCCCCCCCCCCACCCATTCATTTCCCAAAGGTATTCTTATTATTTAGAAATCGAAAACATCTAAAGCGTCGAAGAACACATCACTACTAAAAGCCCGCGTTCACAAACAAAAATCTCGCCTAGGTTTCAAGATCCTTTGATTACATTCGTAAAAACCAAGCCAACCAACAATATCAATAATAATCCACCAAATCGATGTTGGTTTTTACCGCGAAAGTCGTTTACAGTTCTTTTAAATCAGAGGTATATCTCAGCTTCGTCCATATTTACAACTGTTTTGGAATTATATAATTTACGCATTTTAACAGTGGTGAACGATTTCCGTGGGATGAAAACTGACGGCGATACATTTCCCAAGAAACGGGTCGGTTATAAGTGAAAATTATTTCAAAATCCTTCCGTTCCATGGTTTGTCACGTTTTTGCCCAGTTAGGTGATGGCTAAAGCATGTTCCATGCT
>CM019178.2:14165717-14218195 GCA_009739505.2 Apolygus lucorum | reverse complement strand
CAGATTATTGAAGAGTGTTGAGTCGGATGATATAATCTAGTTGGTGGTCGAAACGACTCAGGGTCCTCTTTGTGAATAAAAAGGGGGAAACGTTGATTTTTGGTGTTTAATTATCTTTCTAGCTACAGTTTCGCTGGGGCAACTTGGCAGCATCTTCGGGCTTATGTAGAATATATCTTATGTAGAATATATCAGTCTTCTGGTCATTAGTTCATTCCTTCCTCAATCTTTCTCAATTCATTCAAAATCGATCGTTTCAATGATCCAAACTTGTTTGATGGTAAAATTGTTTGTAATACGTCCTTTAACATTGATTAAGAAAGAGTTTAGAACTAGCATTACTTTAACATAACTGCGGGAAAAATGAGATCTCCTTTTTGAGAAGGATATCATGACAAACACACAGACAGACACGGAACCAAAAACGTTCAGGAAGTTCTGAAACGTAAAACGCTAGTGAAAATTTTGATTTTGGAGAACATTTTTTTTTTTTCAACCGTAAATAGTGAAAACAAAGCTCCCGCTACCTTGGTAGACTCAGAAGCAAAAGTAATCATGAATTTAATGTATTTTCCAAGCTTAAGCGCGTGATGGTGTTAGTTATTCGATTTTGGGATCTCCTCAAAAGTATCTCGTACTTTAATAAGTTTGTTTGATTTGGAAAAACAAATAATTACAACCAACTTATTCGATTGATTGTAATTTCCAGCTCCGTGTGGTTTATCGCACCTCAATGTCACCGACGAGCCGCAAACTTTGACTTCGCCATTTTACCCTAACAATATCCAACCAACATTTACTGCAAATGGTTCTGGTTCCCCGGTCTTCATCTACGTATATACGAATAGAGAATGTAGACATCGTCCAGTCACCAGGCTGTGTCAATAACAGCTTGCAAATCAAAGACATTGGAGTAAGTTCGTGCATTCGAGTTCTAAAATAAATTAATACATAATTAGAATAGGGTAGAACCTGAATTAGGTACATGGTCGCCCATAAAAACAGTCAAAATTTGAAAGGTTTTATGAACAACTGAAATACCACACTAAAATCAATGTCACTTGATTTATGTATAAATAAGAATCCCTATAAATAATGAAAACTTGATGTTAAGCATTAAGTTCGGAAGCGAAGGTTTCTACCAACATCACATCGGCCATTGTAAAAAGTAAGTAAAGTATGCAACTATTTCAGGTTGGATTTTCGTCCGATTGCCGTACCTGGCGTTGCGGACGTCTGCTAGAGGGAAGATCAGAATTTGTTTTGATGATTTTGCTCATGGCTTGCGAAACCGTTGCCATCACCGTCCAGGGTTGAGAAGAGCGGGGGCTGAGCTCGGGACGCACGAAAACATGCCTCAGCGGCGAGACTCGAACTCAAGGCTTCCCGCAGCCTGAGACTTGTCGTTAAAGAACCCGCGCCACAGCGAGCGCAGTAACAGCTGAAACACCCCCACTCCCCCCCCCTCACCATTGGCCATTATTATAACTGGTTTAACAATTCAAGTATCAGAGCCCAAAGAATGTCCGACAGGGCAAAACTCTGTAAGACTGCCAGAGCTGAAATGGCTGCTGAATGGATGACGACTACACATCTAAACAGCTGCTGCTCTCCAAACCAGATGATAAAAGAAGGAGAGGAAGACCGAGGCAGAGACGGAGTGGCAACTTAGAAGAGGACACAGCACGATTTGGGTGCTATGAATGGATGACAATGGCACAGGATCAGACAAGCTGAAGAAGTTTCAGCCTTTACCAGTCCAGTTCCACGAACGAATAAGATATCATGGAATGGCTCTGGACCGGCAAAGGATTAGGACCAGTGAGCATGGATATCTTCTCCAGTTCAGTTCCATGTAGCTGGAAGTGCCTTACCGTTTCTATGGACTGAGAAGACTGGTTAGCATGGAAGTTGTCACCAGTATTATTATTCCTATGTTCTTAAACTGCTACGAAAAATTATTCTTTCCTCGAATTGTTTGGTCACTATCATTGTTAACTGTCTCTTTTGTATCACTTCTTCGAATTCCTTCCTTAAGTATTGCAAGTTAAGATCATAAGCATGGGAGACGGGAGATAGGGATTTGTCTTCTTCCATGTCATGAGAGTGGGACTTGACCGCCCTCGATAGGCAGTACCGGTAATGGTACTGTACCGGTAATTTGGAACGGTTACATCTTTGTCACTGTAACCGTTGGAACCGTTCCAAGGAAATACCGACACACCCCTAGTGGAGGCCAAGGCTCACACTGGGCTTCAAAATAAACTTGACTGTGAAGCGAAAATATGGTTGGTTGGTAATGGCGAGGCAAAGCTGTGTTCTTCACGGGCGAGTGATCTATACAGAAAAATAAAACTTTGTACAATTATTTACAGCTGTTTTAAGAACAATAGACAAACACAAACCAACAGCGAAGTGGAGTTAATAAGATTCCTATACGAGAATACTTACAATACAATTAACCGGTCTCTCTCGTTCCAGACGGGTATTCCATTTGCCTCTGGCAGGAGGGCCATCAGCTTTGGAAAGAAAGTGTACATAGGAAGCGACAAACGAAAAGAATACGAACCCAATTTGATAATGGTGAGTACCTACCTATTATTATTTATTTTTTTTTTTTTCGTTTATTCAGAGAAATACGCTAAACGCTTACTACATGATTTTCAAACTCCGGTGAACTTGGTATTCAATTAAAACTTACCTTCTCTTGATTTTGAAGGTTCTGAACTCCTTGTAATTAGGTTATAGAATAATGAATATTCTGAAACTTTATTTAACAACATATTATTATAAATATTTGAGAAAATATTTAATTTGAACATTCTAAGACTTTTTAAGAACATATTTTATGAATATTTAAAATATGTTGAACTTTTGGCAATTCAATTTGAACTCTTGACAAATCAATTTTAAACTGTTTGCAAATCAATTTATACTTTTTGCAAATCCCTTACACTTTGACAACTACTAGACTCCTTGTCTGTCTTTTTGACTCCTGTGAAGTTCAATAAATGTTTTCCTCTCTCATAAACAGAAAAACGTCTGCCAAGTGGGTGTGGCACATAGCTTCCTCGTATCCATCACCCGATTCTATAGATGATCCGATGCATAGGTAGTAGTTAATCTCAAAACACCAATCTCTAAGTACCTTTCATTACCCTCATAGGGGACCATCTACACGCTAATCTGGACAATCCTAGAAAATTTCATCAACTTCGAATGAAAGACGCTGCAAATCATTGCTCAAAGGTTTATTATTTTCTGTATAGATCACCCTTCTGATCACTGGTTCTCCTTCAATAGCACCTACCACCATCTGTATTCTCCCTTGACCTTCCCTCTCAAATTTCAGCTTCCTGCGTCCAATAGGATTGAAAATGACTTCGGAGCTCACTCAGCTGATCAGTGATCTGAAGAAGAAGATCTCCTCGAATGCTGAAGACGCCTGGAAGAGCACTTCCATTCAATAGGATTGAAAATGGCTTTGGAGCTCACTCAGCTGATCAGTGATCTGAAGAATGAAGAAGCTTTTGAGCAATAATTTGCAGCGTTTTTTACCCACCAACTTTTGTTTACCTACCAGCTAGGTACTACCTACCACACCATACTGGCTTCACACCTTCACCATCAAGTTTATTAGAAAGAACTAAACGCTTCACACTCGATTGGAAAAATAGAAAGCTTCATATGGAAATTTGATTACTGGTTACGCAGAAGGCAAAACTGTATACAAATCGAAGAAATGAACAGCGATCGCATTTTAGTCAGATAAAATTTGAATGGAGATTAGACCTCTTTTGCGATTCACACTCATGATTCTGTTTTATCGAAGAAAACCTTCTAGTACTTGTAGGGACCGAACAATTTGTCCTACAGAGCTCCGGGTGGTCTCAAAAATTTTTAAAAATTCTATACTATTTAGAATTGGTGAAAAAAACGATACCTTTATTTCGAGAGTTTTCGAGCTAGGGCACTCTTGAAATTTTCAACCCTTAATTTTCACCCCTTAGAAGTGACCTACATCAACCAAAAGCTTCGCGGCACAACTAGACCCCAAATGGAGCCCATATACCAAATTTGAACCAAATCGGTCCAGTGTTGCTAAGAAAGTGCCGCGGACGGCGGACGGCGGACGGGGGACGGCGGACGGACATTGCAAATTTGGATTCTACGCACCTTGAAACGTAAAGTGACAAAGTTTGAGGGGGGGTTATAAAAATTTTTTGCGATCACATAGGCCTATTATTAGAAATAATAAACCAAAATTAAGTGAGTAGGTGTATGTGATTAGATCAAAAAAATGCGCAGTCGCTTCTATCAGTCCAGGGATGATGATTTTCATAGGGAACCATCTAAAAACTAATCTGTAATATCACTGAAAATTTCACTGAAATCGGATGGTAAATGTAGAAGTTATGGCCGCTACAAGGAATTCACGTTTGCGCATGCGCAATGGCTACTATCCAGTCCGGAGGTGGTGATTTTCATAGGGGACCGTCTACACACCAACCCGCACAATCCCTGAAAATTTCATAGAAATCGGACAACAACTTCGTATAGTTATGCGCGTTACGAGGAATTCATGACAGACAGACAGACAGACACACAGACAGACAGACAGACACACAGACACGGAACCAAAATTGTTCAGAAAGTTCTAAAACGCAAAACGCGAGTGAAAATTTGATTTGGAGAACTTTTTTTTTTCATCCTTGAAAAGTGAAAACAAAGCTTCCGCTACCTTGGTAGACTCGGAAGCAAAATATATATAGTAATATGCGGGTCATTTCAAAAATAGGGGTTATTTCTTGTCACGCAGCTTTTGTGAACACTCTATTTGTCTTGGAAATTCAGAATTTTTTCAGGGAGATACATCAGGTTGGTATCTACAAAGATCAATAGAATGAATTTCACTAATCAATAACTCAGATAATTGAAAATCATTAATGATCCCAATTCTCTCTCACTACACTGTCACAGAGGGTAGGTTGGGACTTTGAAAATTTTTGGAGAACTCTATATTCATATTTTAATTTAAGTAAAAAACGTTATTGGTCCAGGATACTCTTCTCTTCAGGAATAAATTAGAAACGAACGAAAATCCATGAATTGTAAGGGTTTTTGCTATGTTTTGATGCTGTCACAAGGTTTTATTCTCTCTCCCTACAATTTTTGCTTCCGAGTCTACCAAGGTAGCGGAAGCTTTGTTTCACTTTTCAAGGACGAAAAAAAAAGTTCTCCAAAATCAAAATTTCCACTCGCGTTTTGCTTTTTAGACCTTTCTGAACAATTTTGGTTCCGTTGTCTGTGTGTCTGTGTGTCTGTCTGTCTGTCGTCTGTGTGTCTGTCTGTCTGTCTGTCTGTCTGTCATGAATTCCTTGTAACGCGCATAACTATACGAAGTTAATGTCCGATTTCTATGAAATTTTCAGGGATTGTGCGGGTTGGTGTGTAGACGGTCCCCTATGAAAATCATCATCCCCGGACTGATAGAAGCGACTGCGCATGCGCAAACGTGAATTCCTTGTAACGGCATAACTTCCACATTTTCCATCCGATTTCAATGAAATTTTCAGGGATGTTACAGACTAGTATTCAAATGGTCCCCTATTAAATCATCACCTTAGGACTGATAGTAGCCACTGCGCATGCGCAAAACGTGAATTTCTTGTAACGGCCATAAATCCACATTTTCCACCCGATTTCGATGAAATTTTCAGGGATTATGTGGATTACGTTGTAAATAGTCTCCTATGAAAATCATCATCCCCGGACTGATAGAAGCGACTGCGCATGCGCAAACGTGAATTCCTTGTAACGGCCATAACTTCCACATTTTCCACCCGATTTCGATGAAATTTTCAGGGATTATGTGGATTACGTTGTAAATAGTCCC
Organism: Apolygus lucorum; assembly: GCA_009739505.2. Classification (NCBI taxonomy): domain Eukaryota; kingdom Metazoa; phylum Arthropoda; class Insecta; order Hemiptera; family Miridae; genus Apolygus; species Apolygus lucorum. Next base: position 14,212,299 of record CM019178.2, on the reverse strand, counting down.
CTATGAAAATCATCATCCCCGGACTGATAGAAGCGACTGCGCATGCGCAAACGTGAATTCCTTGTAACGGCCATAACTTCCACATTTTCCACCCGATTTCGATGAAATTTTCAGGGATTATGTGGATTACGTTGTAAATAGTCTCTATGAAAATCATCATCCCCGGATGATAGAAGCGACTGCGCATGCGCAAACGTGAATTCCTTGTAACTGCCATAACTTCAACTGTACCCCAGGGGTCGCGGGTTCGAATCCCAGCCGAGGCTAAGTATTTTTTTGATCCAATCACACACACCTACTCACTCAATTTTCATCCGAATTGATGAAATTTTCTAGGATTGTCCAGATTAGCGTGTAGATGGTCCCTATGAGGGTAGTAGAAGGTACTTAGAGATTGGTGTTTTGAGATTAACAACTGTGCATCTGATCATCTATATAATCGGTTTATGGATACGAGGAAGCTATGTGCCACACCCACTTGGCAGACGTTTTTTGAAATGCCTGCCCACTCCTGGAAAACGATTATTTTGTGTCATGAAAAACAAAAGTGAACACTGCTGCAAGATGGCTTCCGAAGCTACTGAAGTTTGTTGAATTTCCAAGCTCCCAGTTGTGTGGGTTATGTTGTGAAGTGTTGAAGCTTTGAGAGTAGGTAAATACTTTCTCTCTCCCTACAACCACCTCACTCATCAGGGTAAGTGTTCAACTAAGTTTAATTAAACTCAAATTACAATTATGAATGCCATAGTGCTATGTATTTGTCTAACTTTCAGAATCCATAATGGTTAGGCCAGTAGAGAGTGATAACCTCACAAATCTCTCTCCCTACAACCTCTCTACCTACAACTTCTGGGAAGAGGCTGGTTTGTAGGAAGAGAGATGGAATTGCAGGGAGAGAAGTTTTTTTTTTTTCAAAGCCGTTTACATTTTTAAGAGTTACCATGAACTATTTACACCGCTGGATCATATAATTCTGACTTTTCATTAACCCACATTTTACGAAAGATTAGACTGATTGAAAGACTTGAAGAATCTGATAATTCTGATGTACCTAGATTATAGCTTCGGACTGTGATTGCGATAAGTAAAGAGACTCCTAAACTAAGATTCTCGTATTTTGAAGGAAATAAAAGGTTTCATGAGTTCAACTCACACTTGGTTTTCTCTCTCCCTACAAAGTCGAAATTAATGGGAAAAAATCAAAATTCTATAAATTTGAAACTACTTGATAAAGTGTGCGCCCACTTCAGGATCTGCCTCAGTGGCCAAAACAAAGGACGTTTACGGGAGAAAAAACATAAAAACTTCAACATAATTTTATGGAAAAGTTCGAGGACAAATAACCCCAAATTTTGAATGACCCATGCACTCCTGCTCAAAATTAGAGCACCACCATCCATTTACTTCGTTCGTCTTCCTTCTTCCCTTATAACGTTTTTATCCTGGACTGGCCGCCAAGAAGCCCCATACATTAATCCGACAGAGTATGATAGTGACATGTTGAAAAGAAGAATTCGAGCCAAAAATCCACCACTAGACAATCTTTAGCAGATGGAAACAGCGAATGTGGAGACAATATCCCCAGGAGGATATCCAAAACTTGATTAGAGGCATGGGTCCGAAGGTTCCAAGCCCTCATCCGAGCTAGAGGAGGTAATACCTAGTATTGAAAAGATAAAACTGGTATAATTCAAACCTTTTTTTTCACATTTTCAATTTTTATAATTCGCTACAAGTACATTTTTCTTCAATTTATTAAAAACATATTTTCTTCAAGAATTTGTGCCTTTTTTGGTTACAGGTTTCCTTCTGTGTTTGCAAAAATGTGTGCAAATGGATAAAAACTTAATAAGGGAAAAAGAAGGGGACGAACAAAGAAATAGATAGTGGTGCTCTATTTTGAGCAGGAGTGTAATAATATAATAAGAGCATTGGTTTTTGAGAGAGGAGTTAATGAATATAATTTTCAAGAGACAAATATTTATAAATAGGCGCTTCTCAAGGAGACTCAAATTTAGTATGAACTGGAGGTTTCAACACTGAATACAACAGTCAACGATTCTTGTTTGTTCAGGGAAGCAAATACCCGTACGCTACTTCGATATTCTGCGGAGTGAGGCAAGGCGTAGATTACTATGCGAGTAGCGGGTTAGTAATGATCAAATTCCTTTCGAGTTCCAAAGAGACTTCTAAAGGTTTCAAGATAACGTACAGCACCGCTGGTAAGTAAACTCCTTGATATTCTCAAAAGGGGTACCTACCTAGTGCCTATACGGCCTCGGGGACACATGTAGGGAGGGCATGACCACTTGACACAAAAAACAATTGTCTAGTAATGCGTGCATTTCAATGGACGTCCTATCGGATAAGGATTAGTGCAATTCAAACTAGGTAGACAAATTCCAATTGATTTCTGCGGTGAACAAAAAAAAACACGAAAATTGGTGGGAAATTGTTGGCAAAGTATACATGCATTTGTCACATAGGTACATACACACGGACATACACAAATACACATAGTTTGGAACTTCCTATCAAATTCATCATGATGAAATACTATAATATGTCGTAATCAATGTCCTCAGTGTTGTAGTTACATTGATTCGAGTGGTGCACCAGTGTTGAACTTAGGCTATTTTTACAAATATAGTGGGCTACAGTTGAAATGGAAGCAAAAGTTGTTTACGGTTTCAGGTTGCTCCAGGAATTTCACTGACGAACAAGGTCGAATCAAACTCTCTGAGCAGAACAAGTCTTGCAAGATGCACGTGGTGTCGCCTAACCCCAACAGTACTATAGCGCTCTACTTCTCAGAGCTACGAACGTTCAACTTTGATCAACAAGACGTCCTCAAGGTATTCCAACATGAGTAGAATTATGGGATGAGATGAGTTAAGGCAAATAAGGGGCGAATGAACCGTCCGCCACATCGTTATTCTCCTCAGGTGTCTGGGGGGATTTAAACGTTGATTCGAACCTTCTAAAACAACAGCCCTAACCCAATCTCAATACTGGTCAAGTTTTCAGGAGAAGTTGACATTTTTCACCTTGCTCGATACCAAAGATTTATAATTGAAAACTAGTTAAAAGCCAGCTAAAAGTCAGAGAAAAACAAATTGTAGATAAGTGAAAAGAAAATCGGGGAAAAGAAATGGGGAATATTGCACCGAGTCATGGGCCGGGGGATATTACACGGAGTTACACTTCACACGGGTTGGAATTTTATGTATTAGATTTAAACACGCAATTTATTCAATTAGAAAAACTAGGCGCAAGCCCCCCCCCCCTCTTCTGTACGCTATCTTTAACGGCAACGGTGTGAATTATAAAAACATGGAACATGTTTTAGCCAAATTTAGAGCAGAACCTTCGCTACCTTCCCATAATAATATACTTTATCAATAATTGTTTGTTGACGTGTAACAAAGCGAGAACAAAGGGGCGAAAAATTGGCAACGGGAGTTAGAATAAAATTTTCGATAAATCAACAGCTTTTCGATAGTGGTAAACGACTTCAGTTTTTTTTTTTTTTTTTAATTCATATATTTGTGCCTGCTCCCAAGGAGATTACAGAGAGATTACGACTTCAGTGGGTTGGATAATACAAAAGTTATATTATCTCTAGCAATATAAAATTTATATTAAAAAATACGAAAATAGCGATCCCCTTATATTTAATGCATTAATATAAGGGGATCGCTATTTTCGTAACACAATTTCATGACCTTATTGGGCAGTTATTTCACGGCTAAAACATGGTCCATGTTAAAATGTTGATGTCACGGCTTAGAATCGAACCCGGGTCACCCACGTTTGGGCGACGTAAACGTACGGTTGGTTTTTTTTCGTGTATTAGATAATAAACCAAAATTGTGGGAAACCACAATATCCAGTGTTATAATAATTATAATTATAATATATAATAATTTTGCCATAATTATTATGGCAAATAAAGAACCTTATCCCTCACCTTGTCCCTCACCACGACGGAAATGCCCCAAGTACCTACAGTGTCAACAATCGCTTTAACTGTAAAAATCCTTTGTTGGGAAACAACTGAGGGAAGGAGAACCCCTCATATAGGACCACCGGCTCAGGCGGAAAACACAGTCTAGTGAGAGTCCTTGTGAGATGATTCATATCCATCTTCTAGATAGCCTTCTTATTCAAAAATAACTCAGAAAACCTCGCCCTTAACCCATTCGATGCGGGGAAAAAAGGGATTTTACGCCCCATCCTGAAAGGAATATTGACCTACCCTCGATTATTCGAGATTTGGAAACGAAAAAAAATTTACTAGACTCTTTCGAAACGTACTAGGTGATTCGCAGATTGTTACTGAAGGACTTGCAAATACGCGAGGCAGGTAAAAAACGGACAACCCAACAGTTGTACCTTCTTCCAAGGGAGCGCTCATATTGTTAGCCCGGCCCTCCACTGGGAGCGTATTCAAGCGACCAAGCGACAAGGCGACTTCCGCGAGGCGACTGGGAAGCGACTGAGTTCTTTCATTGGAAGCGACTTAGTCGCGCGAAGTCTGTGGTGGTGATCTTCTGCAGCAAAATGTTTTGCTACTGCTTTCCAGTTTTCTCTGAACGTCCCTGTTATAACGAGGGTCCTTCATGTTCCACAAAGGAGTTTTTTCTCTCACAGTTCTACATCCATGTTTTAACTTCGGAAAAATCAAAATTCAGAGAAACCAATAAATAAGCAGAGAAACACTAGTCAATGTGAATCACAGTCCATGGTAGGGATGGCAGAAAAGTATCGATTCTTTTGAAAAAACCTGTCGATATTTTTCAATTATTTTTCCTCCTTGAAGAATCGGAGAATCACTTCAAAAATTCTGGAATCGGTCCGATTCTTTTCATTAGCTGGTTAATAAATTATCGGAAAATAAATAACAGTCAACAACCAACACAAACACAATGGAGAAGGAAAATTCGAGAGGATCATTGCTTATTACAACCTATTGATCACAAAATGAGAAACACCACCTCAACCTATCCTGATACTTCATGACGTCATTCATGACGTCATTCACTTCTCCCCATACACGTATCTGGGAACACTTGAATGATACAAAATTGAATGATTTACAAAATTGGACATTTCAAGTTGGAAGGTGATGAAGGGAGCTTCATCACCTTTCAATTCGAAATGTCCAATTTTGTAAATTCCTTAAATTAGTACCTTCTAATAAGAAGTAAAAGCCAAATTAGTAACATACCTAGCCATACACAAATATTTAATGTAAATATGGATTTTTAATTTAAAGATTTACGATGGAATGGACACATCACAAGAATCAAAACTACTGGTGCAGATCAAAAGAAACTTGTTAGTTCCTGCGCCAGTATTCTCCCATTCATCTTCTCTGACGATATCCATAACCATTGGATCTAGAACCGGACCCGTCTCCCTCGATTTAACTTATACAACAACAACAGAAGGTGAGTAAACTTCGAGAGATGAGTTCTTCGGACATTTACCTGACTCAATTAGTGTTTTTATTCTAGTAAGCACAATACCTTTATATCAAAATTTTTCGAGTTAGGGCGTTTTCAAAATTTCAACCTTTATTATTCAACCCTTACAAGAGACCTACACCAACCAAAATCTTCGAGGCACAACTAGACCCCAAATGGAGCCTACATACCAAATTTCTTCAAAATCGGTCAATGCTAAGTGGGGAAAGTGTCGCGTACGGCGGACGGACGGCCAAATTTTTATTCGTTTTTTGGATTCTACGTACCTTGAAACGTAAACCAATAAATTTCGAGGGGGGTTAAAAAATTGTTCTTCTTGGACAATTCCAACGGTTCATTATTGAAAATAATAAAGCGAAATAACTAAAATTCATGTAGGTACCTGTACAAATGATACGTACCTAATATTGCTAGATAGATTGTATTTAATATTCAGTTACAATAATAAATCACGTTTTAAAAAACCCATATTTTGCCCCATATAAAAAATCCACATAAAAAATAAAAATAAAAAAATGCGTACAGTTCAAATGTGCAATAAAAAGGGGGGGTTTCCATTTGGAAAATAAAAGTGATGAGCGTTGCGCAAGTGCGCAATTTGAGCGCATATTTGAGATTCTTGGGAATAAAACATGCGGATTTTCAAAATATTACAGTTTGTCTAGTAGGACACTTCATAAAATTTATTAGTAAAACCGTTGTAAAATCGAGTTCTCCTCTTAATTAAAATCATCCAAAAACAATTATATTATGAAAATTGCTAGAATAATTTCATTTTGAAAGTTTCCTACAGGGTTGGAAAAATTATTATTGTTTCATTGAAATGTCGGAGAATTTATAAGTTTCTGATTAAGGGCAAAGCTGTAGAGAATTAGTATATTCCAAGAGTTGTTACTTGATTAAAGGACTCTCAAACCCTACTGCTTATTTGCGCTCGTGATAAACGATCAGTTTTTCAACCACCGAGGCTAGATGCCTGAGGTTCACGGCGCCTCGGAGTTCACGGCGCAGAGGTCAACCCCTCCTTCAACTCCGCTCGGTTGTGCGGGTTTCGCCTAACCCCCTCCTGCACGCACAGAACAACCCCTATTGACAGTCGAGTTCAGTGATCGACAAACTTCATTGCCAAACAGGCAAAATTGACACAGTAATACCATAAAAATTTGTTAACTTCATCAAAATTATTTTTAGAAATTCAACATACATTATAATTTTGTGCTGAGTCCGAATATACCACATATTACTGAGATTACGATATAAATATTCACCCAAGAAACCCTATAAATACGTTTTTTTTTCATAGTTTGTTGCCTTCTTGTTGACAAGGTTATTGGTGAGGGGAGAATAAATTGCGGCGGATCCTCAGTATGTGCTTATGTTGTTTATTTTTCATGTCGAGCTAGCTTTCGCCCCAGGGGGCATCTTCAGGACACTTTCTTTATGATTTGCCATAGTTTTGTAAGTAGATGCATGGTTGACTTTCATTACAGCTGTTTCTACATATGTACATCTATTGGCCCAATAGCATATATGCCCATAGCATTTCTCCATGTAGCATTCGTGCTTATAATTAGTTATAAGTTTGATAGGATGATATTTAGGTTCTGACTTCCAGATCCTGTCCTGTTGATTTTTGTTTTCCAAAAATGGTCCAGTTTTTTAAACAAAGAAGGGGAAATCCCAAGTCCTTTAGCTTTAAAATATGCCTTGGAAGTGCTGGGGCTTATGTGCTTGTGAATTTATCTCTATGATAGCTTGTATAATATGAGGGTAAAGTCTTTTAAAAAATAAAGACCTTAATGTAGACTTGAAACAAAGACTTTTTCAAGGGGCCACATGTTCTGGGAATAAAATACTCCCTAAAATACGTTTTTTGAACTATTTTGACCCTCTCGGGGTTGTCCACGATTTTTTGCTAGCGAAATCGTCATTTTGTTTGCAATGTAAATATATTTGCAAAAACAAGAAATTATCGTGAAAGAAAATTGCTAAAATTATTTATCGGAGTGACACATACATACTATACTAACATATTATGTGTGACTCCGGTAAATAACTTTAGTAATTTTGTTTCACAAAAATTTGATTTGATAATCAATACCGTCCCCTATCTACTGGAGTCTATACCACCTGGTCATTTAAGAAACAATACCGCCTATCTGCTAACACGAAGAAGATCAGTGGTATCAGTTTTTTGACTACAGTGGCTTTTTCTGTGAACTAGAAGTATGAGGCGTTGCACTAGACAGAGCTGCGCTTGTAAATACCAAAATCTCAGCTTTATAGAAAATGCGAGATACTGCTTCGGAAGCGTCGTATATTACGTTTAAGATTTTTTCTGGATACTTAAGGAATCGTTTTAGATTGTTCTAAAAAGGATTTCAGTGAAAAAAAAATTATTTAAAGAAAATAATTCATGCTAAGATTTTTGAATCCATTGCAATAGGTAGCTTAATTTTCCTTGAAAATTGGCTAAACAAGAAATCAATCGTGACTGCATGAGTGAGCTTTTTGCTGAACTGGAAGAAAAACTCGCGATTCTAGAAGAACCAGATGATGACCAAAATCATGAAATTTTGGTGTTTTTCCCCTGCCCTCTAACAAATTCTACGATTCTTGAGCCTCGATTCTGTTAACTAAAACACTTGATTCAATTTTAAGAGCTCTAATATTCGAAATCGACGCGGCTAGCTCGTCCCCAACGAATCTAACATGTTTTGCGTGATACGAGGGCTGGACACGATCATAATTACAGAATTCTTTTAAATTATTATTACATACCCTTGTCGAATAAAATAATGTGCGGTAATTCTCAGATTTCGTTATGAAAAATTTTGTTGCGTTGGTTACAGGTCGCGGCTGCGGAGGAAACATTTTCAACTACGGCGGAGTATTCACGAGCCCGCTGTACCCCAGGAATGTGAGGAACTTCACTACTTGCCGATGGGACGTGGCGGTCCCTTATGGTGGAGCTATCGAACTAGAATTCACTAGTAAGTACTTACTTACCGGCTTATAGCAGTTTAAGATTCAAAAGTCGCCACCAAGTTGCTCATCAAAATGAACGAACATTTATTTCCGTTTTCCTTTGGAACAGCTCGACCTATTTTAATTTCGCGAAGCTTTTTGCGAGTTTTATCCTGGAACTAGTTTAGGTTCAGGACTTGGGTTTATTCATTCATTTTTATCTTTAGAAAAATTCGTCTTCCTTGGTGTTAAATGTTTTGTCCTAATTTGTCCAAAATTTGAACATTTATCGGAATAATAGGTAGGTATGAAACTTGAAGCATTGCAAACAGAATCCAAATTAATTCCAAAATTTAAATCGGTTCATTAGATCAAACGCTTAATTAGGCTCACTAAAACTTAGGGGCAGGCTTGACGCTATGTGGATAACTTTTTTTTTAATAATAAGTAGGAGGTCTTTAATGAGTTGATTCACAAACTTCTTCCACTGCGACCTAACGAGGTCTATTGTGGAGTGCCTCCAGGCTATGTTAGCCCACTAAGAAGGGTTTACTGAACACCCCCTCTCCCCACTTTTTGACAAAGCAGAGAAGATCGGTGTATGTCACCTTAGAAATGGTGTCAGGAGCTAAGACATCACTTCCGAAGGTTGTGAAAACGTTGAAAACGACCACCAGTTGAAATATGAGCCGAGCAGGACACGGGTGGTGATACCACGGAGTACGCCTACGGAGATGCCCAACTCGCGCAACTCCGTGGCACTTTTCCCGCACCACGACAAGGTCGCAGCCATCACCCTGATGTTGTTGGGTGCCACGAGTATTCTGACGTTCATTTTAGGCATAGTGATGAGTTCGTTATCCCGTATCTCCCCAGGATCGGTTCCTGCCCCATTGGCAGGGCCTCTGATCCTCTTTTGGTAAGACGATCAGCAATTTCATTACCCTCATGACCTTCCATTATCCTCATATCCGGGATTCCAGAGAGGGGTGACCAGGGGGGTCGGTCGTCACTTTTATAGTGCCGGATTACACCATGTCGCACTTGGTCTCTTTGGTGTCCTCATACATTGATTTCGTTCTCCTGTATATAGTTGTATATGTCTTCAATCAACTCCGGTTGAATTGTTGGCGTGAGGCATTTTTTGAGGATTTCCTGAAACGTCGTGGTTTCGTATTTTTCAAACATACGCACTCTAGCTTCCTCTGTCAGTAGGCATTCGTTTAGTACATAATCGAGTTCATCCAGCCCTTCTCTGCATACACAAATTTGATCCTGCTCAGCTCTCACAAGATACTTGAAATATCTGTTGTTGGCGTTTTTAAAATGTTTTTTTGTTGCAGCGTTTGATCTTGGGCCTAAATACACTTGCCAAACGGACTACCTACAGATATACGATGTCGATCCAGCAACAAGCACTGAAGTGTTGAGGAGAACGTACTGTGGAGGCGTAAGTGCAGAAACGCTCATCCGATAACATTACCTTTTACGTGACTTTAGAAGCCCACTCCATCATTAGGTACACCTTAACATCAAAACCTCAGCGGCTTAATTACAGTCAGACCACAGGAAAAACGAGGAAAATCCAGTTTTATTTCTGATAATCTGAAATCTAAACTGCGAAATTTTATCTTCTTACTTGAAGCAGTCTTAAAATCATCCTATCAGTTTGAAAATTCGATCCAACTAATTTGCAACGAAATGAAATGAAAAAGGGAAGAAATAAATTGATTTTAAATTGCATTTAGGTTACCAGCCTCAACTCAGATTGCACAAAAAATGGACTTTCACATGTGGTCTACTATCTTTTGGACCGGAGAACCAACCTGAGCTTTTAGTGAGGTAAAATTAGACATAAAACAGGGTGTCCAATTCCCCGAGAAAAAAACTCCGAGTTTTCCAGGTTTTCAGGTCAATTTTCAACTTTTTCCAGGGTTATAAATGAATTGAAATATAAATTAATAGATATAATCATAATTTCTCAAAACTCAGATTTTGGAGGACATTTTGGATTGAAAAGAAAAAACTAAGAGGATGTGGCATACAGTTCTTTCGTTTCCACAACGACAAGAGAAGATGACGACGATATAACGAGAATGAACGTTAAAATCAATAAAACTTGTTGCTATAATCGAGAGAAAAACCTAGACCTTCTAAGGGTTGTTTTTACCTTCGATTGTTTGAAAAAGTCGAAACTGAACGTTGAACTGAACTTCGATTGTTAGAAAAAGTCGAAACTGAACATTGAAATCATCGAAACTTGCTGGTATACTCGAGAGAAACGACCACTTCGTAGGCTTGTTTTCACCAAAAAAGCGCTACCTAGGTATTTCTTCAATAATGTTCTTCAAATTACTTATCCAGAATGTTCCCATTGAATGGAACCAACTAGGAATCATAGAAAATGCCAGAAAACAATATTAGATACTGAAACAGGTAAATTAAAATCTAGGTGATGTCTCTGTAGCTACCACGTAATGAACACAATATGAAAATCTGATTATGAAAATAAATTAGGTAGGTAACCAGAATTAGACTAGTTGGGGAGAAAAGTATGCGGTGCGGGTTAACATTAATTTATTAGCCTATTACTTTACTTATTTATTTATTTAGCTCATGAGCTTCACTTATTAATGGTGGTTCAAGATGTGAAAGGAGAACTTACTTTGAATCTTCGTGGCGCCAAATGACATCAAATAACCGCCCTCTCATCTTGCTGCTTTATTCTGTTGCAGGACATTCCAGCAAAATACAGAGGAGAGAAAGGACGAATAGCAGTCCGCTACGTCACCTCTATTCACAATGGAGGCACTGGATTTGTTGCGAGGTTCATGTCCAGAAGCACAGGTTAGACCTCTTTTCATTTCTATTTGCTACAAGAACCTTTGGACCAGAAGAAGCGTTGGACTTAAGCCGCGTCCACAGTTGCAACATTCGGCCGCTCCGATCCTCTGGCGTGTTTGGGGCGCCAGAACTTCAGAGGAATGAGGATGGGAGCGCAGTCCGATCGCTCCATTGGCGGTTTTTCATCTTGCATCAAAGGAATGTTCGGAGTGGGGTGAGCTTTGTATGGGCGGAGCGAGGTTTGGAGCGCTGAGATGTTCGAGGGAGAAGATCGGAGCGGCCAAATGCTGCAAGTGTGGACGCGGCTTAAGAAGTCCAAACCATCAGTAAAGGATCGCAGAGAAAATAAATCGATGTTTATTCGATAATTCTTGCCATCCTTGCCGATAGGTATCTAGTAATTTTATTAACCTACTGCAAGTCTACAGACATTTTCTTATTGTTCCAGATCCGTCTTGGCCAGCCCTCATTGGAGAACATTTGATTTCCTAGCAGAACTGATCCTGTTTTTTTAATAGTTTCGATAACTGATGTAAATAAAGTAGTGATGTCCTGCTTCATGTAAGCGGAAAATGTGTTTTTTATTAGGACATCCCTACCAGACACGACCAAATGGATCTTATTGGTGGAAATGAGTTTCAGAAATTGCATGATTACGTTATGAAACCTTTCAATTAGGAATCGGTGGGTGACGACTCGATATTTGGAAAAAATCTAGAATCGAACAACTAAGGTAGAATACATTTGATTTTGATTGAACTCGAACTTCCAAACCGCATATGGTCACTGATGGGTAAGTAAAGTAGACATTCAGGAGTAATACAACGTAAAATACGGTGTGGAAAACTAGATAAATATATTATTTGAAAATGAACAACAAGAGTAAATCGAATTACAAAACAGGCTCACCAATATGCTAAGTGAAAGCAAGTGCCGTGACTTGGAGTTTTCTCGCTTTCGAAAGGCATATGAAACAAATAAATTAATAAAAAGACAAATATTTCATGGAATCTAATATTAAATTAATATATTATCACAATTCTAGTAATCATCTGCCGTAAAGAGACATTTTCTCCTCACAGCAAGTTCAATTTAATTTATATCACCGAACTGAAGGATTCTAGCCCGTTGATGACACATTGTCATGTATAAGTAGTAATTTTTTTTATTGAAGTCTAAAACCTATTGTCATCAATATTTTGTTTTCGTATACGTCTAAAAAGATTAAAAAATTATCCATTAAAAAGGTAGTTTGTCCTGTTTGTGGACAAACAGGGGCGGCAGGGGCAGAGCAGGGGTTTTCAGACTTGCGTGAGCAGCGAGGTGTTTTTTTTCAGTCTCAGAAACTCTGGAAAATACAAATTAGAAGGATTCATTGGCACAAAAAAAGTCTGCCATGATAGGTGGGCAGTATAGTTCATCACAGAGCAACCCCCCCCCCCCCCCTCTGATCCACTGACAAGACATTGAGTCCTAACTCCCCCCCTTCTGTTCTACAGACAAGACATTGGGTCCTAACTCCTCATGGTTCACCATCTACCGCTTGGCTACTCCAGCGCTCCAATCACTGTTCACCAATCGGTTATCTCGTCTCAGTCTGTCAAGCATACCTTACACTATAAGATTTGCCTGCAGGCCGTCGCCTCAACAGGCGAACGTCTGGCCCAAATCGCCGAGCAACATGCACTATCAGTCAACCACCTGCAGGCGCTTGCACACACATTAGAGAGTTTTTGGTACCAAAATCTCAGGAGACTAGCGCGAACAACAGAGGATGCTACCCAGTTGAAGGAGGAAGCACGTTAACTTTGGACAGGGGGGGGGAGGGAGGCGCTCGTGACGGTGGGCCTCTAGAAACAGGTGACTGTCTGGGGGCACCCCTTCATCGTCGCCCGCTGTTGTTGGGAGGCAAATCCGTCGTCACCCGCGAACTCCGTGCTTTGTGAAGAGGTTCCACTGGCCCGTTAGTGGTTGCCAAAAACTCTCTATTATACGACCAGTGCCAGCAGGCTGCAAATAGTGGACTGCTGCAGTTGGTCGTATAATACTACTAGCAGTTGGCTGGCCGGCCAAAGAGAGTTTTTGCTGCCTAAATCTGACAGGCCCTGATAGGAGACTAGTGCGAGCAACCGAGGATCTAACCAGTTGAAGGAGGAGACTAACTATGGGCGGGGGGGGAGGCCTCTAGAAACGGGAGAATGTCTGGGAAACCCTTTCTAGGGATGGGACATTGAACAGAAAACATTGATGTTTATGTCGATATTTCATAGAAACATCGATATTGATGAAACATCGTGTTATAAAATAACGATGGGGGTAATTAAATAATTAACTGAGATGAAAAGAAAAAACGTGGTTTATGTCAACAGCAAAACTTGTGTTACTTGAATTGAATGAGAACTGAAGGTTACATCTTGGCTACCTACTCTGTTGTAGTTGTTCATTATTGTCCAGGACACAACATCTCCCCCCTTAAAGAAAATATTCATACAAAATTGAAATATTCCTCAAAAAAATTACATAAATTGATTTAACTTCAAAATTTGTCATAAGTCAAACGTTTAGGAGGTTGACGTCTACGACCTGTTCTTCTGGGGGTGCCCTCTGGCTCTGCTGCACTCGTTGGTCCCACGATGTTGGTACTCTGATTGGTTGGCGGTGAGGAGTGAGTTGGTGGTGAGAAACCATGGAACGCCGGTGAAGAAGGTCCTTCTTCTATTGTCAGAGGAGTATCAGGGGATTGATCAACACGGTTTGGTGATTTCGGCCAAAGTTGATCAATATGCCGTTTCCACAATTGCTGCTCGTCTGTTTTGATGAGATATGTTTGGTTTCCGAGGCGTTCAACGACTGCTCCTTTAACCCATGCAGGGTCGATTTTCTTGTAGGAACGAACCCAGACTTCGGATTGGTTTTCCAAAGTGACGTTTCTTCTCCCACCTTGCTTCATGACAGTAACTTGACGTCCCAGGGCAATGTCTTCATTGTTAGGAATCATCTGGTTGAAGATGGTGAGAGGTTTATTCTTAAAAATCATGCCAGCAGGTGTTTCTTTAGTACCGTCATGTTCAGTGTTTCGGTATTGAAACAAATAACGATTTACCGCTGAAGAGAGAGATGTTGGTGACTTTTCACTAAGTGTTTTCAGAATACATCGTTTTATGATCTTTACAGCCGATTCCGCTTGGCCATTACTTGTAGGGTGAAAAGGTGGTCCCCTCAAGTGCATGATACCCCAGCTGTCTAAAAACGATGAAAATTTTTCTCCAGTAAAACACTGGGCTCCATCTGTTGTCACCACACGAGGGAGTCCAAATCGGGCGAAGGTTTCTTACAACTTTCCAATAGCAACTTCTGCTGTTGCCGATGAAACGAAAAAATTTTCGATCCAGCGTGAGGTCGGGTCCATGACTACAAAACAGTATATATTTCTATTAATTGGTCCGAGAAAATCTGCGTGGACCCGGCTCCAAACCTTCGGAGGACATGGCCACAGTAGGAGAACTGATCGTGGTGGGTTAGGTTTGAATTTTCCACAAGTTTGACAGTTTCTCGCAAGCGTCTCGATGTCTTCGTCAAGAGCTGGCCACCAGAAGAAACATCTGGCCAAACTTTTCATTTTTGTCGCCCCGAAATGGTTTTTATGGAGTTCGTTAAGTACTTTGGTTCTCAGTTTAGAAGGTACAATTACGCGGTACCCCCACATTAAGCAACCTTTTTCAACTGTTAGTTCGCAAGCTCTACGGTTGTATGGGACAAACTGCTTTTCTTCGGGAATTTTCCCACCAGTATCCAAACAGTGCAAAATTTTAGATAATTCTGGATCTTTCCTGGTTTCTCCTTTTATAGTTTTCCAATTAACACGAAATGGCGAATTTTCATGTACATAGTTAAGGTAGTTGACCTCTTCGAAAGGATCTGCGACTTCTGGCTGTTTCCATGGAATGCGTGACAAAAAATCGGCACAATTTTCATATGTTCTTACGCATTTCAGGACAAAATCAAAATTTGAAATAAGGAAAGCCCATCTTTGAATCCTGTTTGCTGCATAGACTGGTAAACCCTTTTTTGAAGCAAAAATATACAGGAGAGGGCGGTGGTCAGTTACGAGCTCAAATTTTCGCCCGAACAAAAAATCTTTAAACCGAGTGACACCAAAGATCAGAGCGTAGGCCTCACGTTCTATTGCCGGATATTTGCGTTGAGCTTCATTCAAAACTTGCGAAGCATATGCAATTGGTTTGGTTTCTCCTTTAGCAAAAACGTGTTGTAGAACTGCGCCTACTGCCCTTGAAGAAGCATCGACCACCAGCTGTAACTTCTGCTCTGGTTGAAAATGGGTCAGTACTGGTTTGGATATAAGTATTTTTTTTATTTTGCAAAATGCTTTCTCATGGGTTGCTGTCCAATTCCAACGAACTCCTTTTTTTAAAAGACTATAGAGTGGTTCTAAAATTTTTGCTGCGGATGGAACAAATTTTATGTAAAATGTAATTAGCCCCAAAAAAGATTTCAGAGTTGTCACATCCATTGGGTGAGGTGCATCCCTAATAACTTTCAGGTGGTCATCAGTAGGATGCAATCCTTCTTTGTCAATTTTATGACCCAAATATATAATGGACGGTTTGGCAAAAACACATTTATCAGCTTTTGCTCTGAGATTTACTGATTGTAGTACTGATAGAACTTTTCGAAGTCGCTCATTATGTTCGGCTCTCGTTTTTCCTGATATATATATATCATCTAACAGACATCCAACTCCTTTCATTCCACGAAGTAGATTGTTCATAACTCGTTGAAATAGAGTTGGTGCTGAGGAAATTCCGAAACAGAGTTTTTTATATCTGAATAAACCTAAATGCGTAGAAATAGTAGTGAGCTCGCGTGATTTTGCATCGAGTTGTAATTGTTGATAGGCGTCTCGAAGATCCACTTTACTGAAAACTGTGGCTCCGCCGAAATTAGCGCATGGTGATCCACTCTAGGTAGGGATTCTCCGCTGTTTTCTAGCCAAGGGTTGACAGTGAGACGAAAATCGCCGCAAATTCGTACCGAATTGTTTGGTCTTAGAACGGGAACGATGGGTGTCCCCCACTTACTGTAATCCACCGGTTCAATGACGTCCGCCTTCAAAAGACGAGTGAGCAAATCTTCGACTTTTTCCTTCAACGCAATTGGTAACGTTCTTGCCTTGAAAAACACGGGTTTAGCTCCCGGTTTGAGCTGCAGCGTTACTTCGTGTTTGGAGAATGTGCCGCCATCCATTTTAAACACATCTGAAAATTCAGATAAAATATGGCTTATGTCGGGAGGTGCGTGAGGGATTTCACAATTCTGAAGATTGAAAAGTTGGTTCATTCCGTCAGATAGGAGAAACAAACCAGTGCGTCCCACCAAGGGTGGCCCTCCGCGCTCAACGAAAAAAGAAATCCATATCACCACAAAAAGTTTTGTGTTTAACTGGAAGTGTGACTCTTCCTTTAGGCTCGATTTGGTGGCCTACATAGTCACTGAATTTCAATGAATGGTGCTGCAGGGGAAATTTTCCGAAATTATTCTTATAAAAATCATAAGAAATTACATTCTGTGCACATCCAGTATCCAATTCGAACGAAAATACTTTACCGTTGATACTTAAATCAACGTTGATAGGATCTGGGCTTTTAGAGGAGTAATTATCGTCCAGAGTGTAGAAAAATGAATCGCCAAGGAAAACTTCATTTTCTGTTGTGCCCTCAGATTTCAAAAATTTATGGTCTGACGAATTCTTACTGTGAAATCTATTTTTCTTGGGGCACACTGGAGATAAATGTCCCTTAACGGAACAAATATTACAGATAGCTGATTTGAAACGGCAGTCCTTGGATTCGTGGTTCTTCCATCCACAATGAGTACATTTGTTTATATTAGGACTTCTCTGACTTGTATGATTCCTACGGAAATGAGTTTTCGACTTCTTACCTTTCATATAATGTAAGTCTGGTTCCTCTTTTACTTGCACTTGTTCGTCATGGTTTCGGTGACTAATTGCAGCTTCTTTGGCCGCAGCGATCCTTACTGCTTCAACTAGCGTGAAAGTGTTTGATGTAGGATCCTCTTCCATCAATCGATCTTGAATATTAGCTCTGGAAAGACCAGCTACGAAAATATCGCGCATAACAACGCCCAATTCAGGTCCAAAAGCACACTTTGACGCTACCTCCCTTACTCTCGCGGAAAATTCAGTCACACTTTCACCGTCCTGTTGTCGCAATGAATAAAATTCATTTCGTTGGGCTGAACTTCTACTGATTGGTTCGAAATGCTTCGTCAATAGATCGCTGAGATGGTCGAAACTAAGCGAATCGTCCTCGGGTTCCTTAGGTAACAAGGAAAATGTTGAGTCGCCCAGTGAAGCCAAAAGGTATGATTTCTTCACCTTGGTAGATGTCGTTCCGCAAGTGATGAAAACATTTTTCATCCGTTTAAGGAAAAGTTTCCACGACGCATGTTCAGGGTGAAACAACGTTGGCGGCGGTAGCTGTAGTGGCGCCTGCGGCGGTGATGGGTCAACCATGACGTGAAAAAAACGCGTGAATAAAACGTAAATAAAAACGTTTCCACTTTCTCGTCGCCACAATGTTATAAAATAACGATGGGGGTAATTAAATAATTAACTGAGATGAAAAGAAAAAACGTGGTTTATGTCAACAGCAAAACTTGTGTTACTTGAATTGAATGAGAACTGAAGGTTGATAGAAATCGATTGGAATCAATTATTAGTTATCGATACGCATATCATTAGGAATCGATGTAGGCAATCGCAATCGTTTACTTAGTTCATTATCGTCTTCCCTCTCGTATTCGAGAAGTACAAGTGTTCTATTAAAAATAAAGTATTGTGCTTGATTCCGCGAGTGCTTTGTGTTAACCTTGTCAAATCTAACAGGTTATGAGCTTAGTGCGTTTTTAAAAATTAAATTGATTTGACAAATTCGCGAAAAGTGGTCGATAAATCGGCACTTGAATCGTCGGCCTAACCTCGAAGGCCTTCTCTGTGTTGAAGAAACGTGGTTTTTCCTGGAATCGGAACAATGAATCTCGGAATCGCAAATAATCATCCCGTTTTAACTGGAAGTAATTTTAAAAGCTGGTTATTTCGAGTAAAAGGAATATTGGAACATAAAACCGTATTGTACGTCTTGAATGGAAAAAGTGGTTTAACAAAAGAAGATGAAAAGTTTAAAACGTTCGAAGCTAGCGATGCAACAGCTCGAGCGATCATCACGCAATGCATTTCAGATCGCCACATAAGTTTAATTCAAGATTCCGGAACTGCCAAAGAAATGATCGAATCGTTATCTGGCGTATTCGCTCGATCAAGTACATTCACAAAGTTGAGTTTATGGAGAAAACTTGTGAACCTGAAATGTACTCCTGAAGACGATCTGTCCGATCATTTTCTCAAGATTGATTCGATTTTTAAAGATCTGAATGATCTCGGTACGGCTATGGCAGAGGCTGATCAAATATGCCTTCTACTCCTCTCACTTCCTCAAGAATTTGAATCGGTAATAACCGCGATCGAAACTGTACCTGATCTGAAACTAAGTTTCGTAAAATCACGGCTTTTAGATCACGAACTGAAAATTAAAAATCGATCTGATAAATCAGAAAGTAATGAAGAGGTCAGTTTCAAAGCAGCTTGTTATATATGCAAATCTACCTCTCATTTGATGAGTCGATGTCCAAGAAATAGTGGTCGAGGAAGAAGAAGTCGTGGAGGAGGATTTAGAGGCAGACGTTTTCGAGGCTACAATAATCAATCAGGTAACGGCTTTAGTCAGTTAAATGAAAACGCTAATAACGCGGCAGAAACTTCCGAAATCGTATTTGTTGCTATGAGTGCCTTGGATCGTAGCAGATTATGCGATGATAATATTTTAATTGTAGATAGTGGGGCCACAAGTCATCTATTCAAAGCGGAATTAGAAGATCAAATGCATGATATTGTGGTATTAGATCACGCTGTAACTATAAAAATCGCTAATGGTCAATCAATGGTCGCAAATAAAAAGGGAAAAATTAAAGTGTCAACCCACGGTCGTATTTTAACTATTGAAGCATTAATAGTGAATGGACTTAAACAAAATTTGCTATCAGCTGGGAAATTAACTGAAAAAGGTCATTGGATAGTGATAGAACAGAACGAGATGAGAATATGTGGTGCAAATTTTAATTTTGTTTGCCAGAAAATAAATGGCCTATTTACATTGAAAGTGTCATACGTCAATGAAACGTGTAATATGTCGAGTACCAATTTTGATGAGGACCTCTGGCATAGGCGCATGGGTCATTTAAGTCGCGAAGGTCTCAGACAGCTGAATTTGCCATTTTCGACCAAAATTTGCGCATCATGCGTCGAAGGCAAAGCTACCCGTTGTCCCTTCAAGCCCCAACCTAAAACTACCAGGAAAGTCGGCGATTTGGTACACTGTGACATTGCCGGACCTGTGTCACCAGAAACTCCAAATGGAGAACGCTATTTCATGGTGATATTGGATGATTACTCGCATTTCCTTGTAGTAAAGTTACTCAAGACTAAGGCGGAAGCAACGCAGTACCTCATGAATTATGTTGAAGAACTTGAGAACCAGCATGAAACAAAAGTGAAAAGAATAAGGACCGACAATGGGGGCGAATTTACATCTCACGTTCTACAGGACTTTATGAAATCTAAAGGCGTCATCATGGAATATAGCAGACCTTACTGTCCACAGTCAGGAGGCAAGGCAGAAAGGATGAATAGGACCCTCTTGAATATGGTTCGGACAAAACTGGTTGATTCTAATGCACCAAAATTTCTATGGGGAGAAGCTATTCGGACGTCAGCCTACGAACTGAACCGATCACCGTCTTCTACGCTGCCGAGAGGAGAGACTCCAGCATCCATTTATCTAGGAAGAAATGATTTATCCAAGCTCCGAATTTTTGGATGTCGAACTTGGGTAGTCAAGATGCCAAAACCTAGTAAGCTGGATCCTCGCGCTGAAAGAGGAGTACTCGTGGGATACTGCGGTGGAGGTTATAGGGTGTTTCTACCTTCTGAAAGAAGAACAGTCAGAACCAGAGATGTGGTGTTCGATGAACATGTAATGGAATTTAAGGAGAGCGCGCACCATGAAGTGGATGAAGATAAACCGCCTAGAAACCCAGTAATTGAAAATAAGGTGCCAGAAATACCTAAACCGCCGCCCCTGCTACCACTACCTAAACCTCCGCAAGGACTGGTTCCTAAGAGGCCAAATGACGAAATTTCTGGGGGAGATAAGGCAAATGAGAAAACAACGTCATCTGGCAGAATCGTGAAAACCCCTACCTACCTGGAACAGTATGTCACCTACTGCTTGTTGTCAGGAGGAGAGCCTCTATCGTTTGATGAAGCAGTTCATGATGAAGATTGGAAAAGAGCTATAAACAATGAACTGACGTCACACAGCGAAATGGAAACCTGGACTCCGGCGGTCTTACCACCGGATCAGAAAGCCATAGACACTCGATGGGTCTTTCGTTTGAAAGAGGATGGGACGAGAAAAGCACGTCTCGTCGCTCGTGGTTTTCAGCAACGAAATGACGTGGATGAACTCGTATATTCTCCAGTGTGCCGTCTATCCACAGTTCGAGCTCTACTGTCACATGCTGTCACTGAGAACTGGCCACTGAGACAAATAGATGTCCCTACAGCATTCCTGAATGGTGTACTACATGATGATGTTTACATCAAACGTCCAGAAGGAGTGACATCAGAAAGTGATGTCTTGAAGCTCAATAGATCGTTGTACGGTCTGAAAATATCTCCAAAATGCTGGAACGAACGTTTCAGTCAATTCATGATGGATCTTGGGTTTCGTCGCTCAAATTATGATTTTTTCCTATACTGCTCAGAAAACGTATTCGTTGTCCTATTTGTCGACGACGCAATTTTGACAGGAGAACCTGAAGCTGTCAACAATGTGATAAGAGAGTTAGTGCGAGAATTTAAAGTTAAAGATTTGGGAGATTTGTCAGTTTTCTTAGGTTTGAAGATCGAGAGATATGATGAAGTACTGACAGTCCATCAAAAGAAGTTCATTGATCGCCTACTCGAAGATTTTAACATGAAAGAATGCAACGGAGTTGACACACCTATGGAAGTGGGATACTGTCCTGATGGAGAACCCCTACCTACGCAATTTCCATACCGAAAGTTAATTGGAAGTCTTATGTACTTGGCTGTGTCTTCTCGCCCGGACCTAGCATTCGCTGTCTCCTATCTGAGTAGAATGCTTGACAAGCCAACTGAACAGTCATGGAACGCTGGAAAGAGAATCCTACGGTACCTAAAGAAATCGAGAGAAAAAGTACTTACATTCACAAGAAGCTCAGAAGGACTCGTAGGATACTCCGACGCAGATTGGGCTGGAGACAAGGAATCGCGCAAAAGTGTCAGTGGATTTCTGGCATTCTATAACAACAACCCGGTTGCATGGTTCTCCAAGAAGCAGCCGTGCGTGGCACTGTCTACAGCCGAAAGCGAATTCATTGCAGCAGCCTCCGGAGCACAAGAACTAGTAAACCTCAAGGGAATTATATCCGATCTCCGAAACGAAAAGGTGCCCTCACTTATGAGAGTAGACAACAAGAGCGCAATAGCCATGATCAAGACAAATGAAAACTCAAAGCGGTGCAAACACATCGACATAAAGTTCCATTTTATTAAGGACTTATTCGAGAATGGAGAGCTGAATGTCGAATACGTACCTAGTGATGAAAACTGTGCTGACTTATTCACAAAACCACTGTGTCGTGAAAAGTTTGTCTCTATGTGTCAAATGTCGAAGCTATTGTAAAATTTTACCACACCTAGCAACAAATAATGTATTATTTCAAATCATTTCCGTTTATATGTTGCAACTCATTTAGTAGTTTTTCATGCTTATTGATAAAGTGTTTGCTAAATTCTAAATAATGAATTACTAAATTTTGCTTGTGTTGTTTGTTTACAAAAATATCAGTGTTGCCATGTTATCATGTAGTCAGGGTTACCAATCGAGGAGGAGTGATAGAAATCGATTGGAATCAATTATTAGTTATCGATACGCATATCATTAGGAATCGATGTAGGCAATCGCAATCGTTTACTTAGTTCATTATCGTCTTCCCTCTCGTATTCGAGAAGTACAAGTGTTCTATTAATAATAAAGTATTGTGCTTGATTCCGCGAGTGCTTTGTGTTAACCTTGTCAAATCTAACAAAGGTTACATCTTGGCTACCTACTCTGTTGTAGTTGTTCATTATTGTCCAGGACACAACACATCGTATGAAAAACATCGATGTTGATAACATCGTAAGGTAAAAAAATCGATGTTTTTAAAAAGCAGGAAATTTAATTCATCTGTCAACCAATTAGAATCAAGGGAGAAAACCTGATGAGGCTGCTCTTCCTCCATTCATAAGAAGTGGATATTTTTTCTTTTGACGTGCTTTTATTTTACTGGATACCCTACTCCATTATAATTTTTTTTCAATCGTGATGAATTATCCGATTTATATGCACTTTATTTCGATATCCCATACCTGCCCAATTTCCATTACTGGTTCGAGCATAAAGAGACTTTTGACATTTTATGTCTTTACTATGGCACATAAATGAAAATGTTCTTTTATTAATTTTCTAAAAACACAAACGGTGGATACAGCTTACGTACAAGTACGCAACCACGAGAGACATTTTATGTCTTACTAGCTGAAAAGCCTACTAAAAGCAGGCAAAGACTATTCCTCCGACTCTCCTCCCGCCCCCAACCCCTCCGACTCCTCTCGCCTCCGACTCCTCCCGCCCCCAACCCCTCCGACTCCTCTCGCCCCCGACCCTTCCCGCCCCCAACCCCTCCGACTCCTCTCGCCTCCGACTCCTCTCGCCTCCGACTCCTCCCGCCCCCAACCCCTCCGACTCCTCTCGCCTCCGACTCCTCCCGCGCCCAACCCCTCCGACTCCTTTCGCCTCCGACTCCTCCCGCCCCCAACCCCTCCAGCCTACAACTCTCCCTCTGCCACGACCCCTCCGTGCATACGTACGTACGTACGTACGGTTGGCGTTTTATATAATTAGATGTTTAATAAATTGAGAGCTTTCCAATGAGTGGTGAACGATTTTTGTGGGGTGGAAAATGAGGAAGTTAGTTTTCCCTAGGAACGATTGGTTGTACGTGAAAATCATCAGAAATTTCCGCGTAACGCTCCCCGCGTGACGATTTTTGACATTTTATGTCTTTACTATGGCACATAAATGAAAAATCGTCACACGGGGAGCGTTACGCGGAAATTTCTGATGATTTTCACGTACAACCAATCGTTCCTAGGGAAAACTAACTTCCTCATTTTCCACCCCACAAAAATCGTTCACCACTCATTGGAAAGCTCTCAATTTATTAAACATAAGACATAAAATGTCTCTCGTGGTTGCGTACTTGTACAAAAGCTGTATCCACCGTTTGTGTTTTTCCATTGTTTTCCAGTAATTATCTTGTTATATAAAGTGATGATTGTGTTGAATCATCAAAAATTAACTTCCCTGGACCGGGGATCGATCTCCTGTCGTTCCGATTCTGAATCGGAGTTCCTACCACTGAGCTAAGGAAGTGAATGGATAGAAATGCGAAGAGGTAGCAGATCACAATTGAAAGATAGGAGATTTTCTTCAAATTCCAAGTAAATCCAATGGAGTTATCTGGTCTGAAATTGGATTTTGTCTGGTTCCCTTGCAGTACCTTATATTCCTGTTTGTGGGAAAAGGGGCCCTAAAAACGTGAGAACGTTACGAGAGTTGATGTGGGCAGAAACAAAGGGTCTGTTCAGATAGGCAGTCCTGAATGGTTTGGAGGAGCCTGGAGTAGTTTGGAGGGGTCCATTCGCCTCAATCCCCTCCCCTTTTCAGCAACGGTTTGGTTCCGAACTGGTTCCGGACTGCCTCTCCAAACAGAACCAAACTGGGAGAAGCAATTTGCCCAAACGCTTGGGAAATCGATCCTGAAAAACTCAAGTAAAAATGACTGAAGGTGCAATAGTTACCTAATGTTTTCGCCGAGCACCGCTGAACAGAGAACGGAGTTTCGAGGGTGTTCCAGGCACACTTCGGGCGTCCGGTTGATTTTCCTTGTTCGATTTGGCGTGCACTTGGAGCTGTGAATGGTAAAATAATGAAAACACCTGTCAGCATAACTAGTTATCAGTAATTGCATAACTCGACAAAACAGAACTTGTTATCTCACTCATTGCTGATTTGATACTGACAATGAGATGCGACACGTTTGATTGGACGCAGACTTACATTTCCAGATCAGCAGACCTTCCACTTTTACTCTGCTTGGGCACAGAAGTTGCCCTCCATTTGGGACACAAAGGCATCAAGTGCTTACTTCATGACACATCATTCAAATCAACTTTTTTTTAAAACTATTCTACAATGTTTCAAATGTGTAGAGATGGTTAGAGTTCAAACACCTACCAAGAGGCGCAAGATCCTTCACATTTCAAAATGAAGTTCGCATTTAGTGAATTTTGGAATATCGAACTACCTTAATTTCATCTTCCTTGGCGTTGGTGGCGAAGAACTGGGACTCGACGGGGTACGACGACTTCAAGTGGGGTGGACACATAGAATTTCTCTGTTGAAGAATCGACATTCTGTCATCCATCCCACCAGGGCCAGGCAGTCTGCATACGCCATCTTTCAAGTCGGAGAGGCAACTGAAACCCATGAAACTTGAATCTAAAAATTCGAGATTTACGGATGTGTAGGTATTGTTTTGGTTAACTTGCTGAATGAGATGTGTCTGAGCTGTCTGCTCCCCTGGGTACCTGTTCGTTAAAACACTACAGGTAAGGCCGAACTTTGTAGCCAAAGTTCACCAACAATACAGGTTAGCACCCGAGTTCATAGCAGAACTCACATGCCGAGAGACATTCTAAATGGACCAGCCCATGAGGAGGCCATCTATCCCCTTGAAGCCTTCAGTGTCCAAAACCAAGAAGTAGAGTATGCTCAACCACGACCACGATTCCAACCAGGGCAGGCAGGTGATGCTTTGGCCAAGGTTGGTGCATCGGTAGCCTGGGGCTTCCCTTCCCCATGGTAACGGTAGTTGAGATGAGTAATAAGCCTTTTGTAGGTAATACTACAATCCCCAGATGCCCCAGAGCAGAGAATTTGTACCTGCTCTCCAACTGGTCTACTTCTGTCTTAGGCATAAGCCAAAGCCCTAACATTGAAGGGGTACAGAAGAGGGAGGCATTATGCACAGCGGTACCCATAAGAGGGCCATTTGTATAAAGCCCAACTCACCAAAGGTTGAAGGTTGGTTGTACTAGCCCAATCGACCGAAAGTTGAACCCGATGTGATGAGATCGTCTCTGTCTTGGACAGGAATTATCCATTATTACTATTAGGAATTATAGGTAACCATTTGCCATGGGTTGGGCACGTCGTGCATGATCAGGTCGAGCAGGGAAACAGTTTAAGACCAGGTTGAAGTCAAATTATAGACAAATTCATGCGACTCTAAGGGCAGTTGTTGTCCAGTTTGGCAACTCCAAGATGGCTGTGGTGGAGACAGTCCAATCTGTCTCAAACGAGCTCTAGTTTTGGGTCTCTCTCAGCCTGGGTATGGCCTCAATGGCAAACCCGCGCAGTCGTCAGAGCCCAGAAGGGCTCGCCAGTATACTACCTATGGTTATATTCTCCAGACCCCAGTGCTGTCCAATGTCTGCAAATCCGGGGAATTCTAGCAGAATGTGGTCTGCCAGCTCCCAGGACGTTCTAGAACACGTGAAACGGTTACGATTTGGTGACTGACTGTGGTGACTGACTCTGCTCTTTTGTTGCAGGTCCACTAAGCGTTTAATCTTAAGGGGGTCTCAGTCGGTTGCTGTTCCTTCCATGTTCCTGATTAGTATGATCTCTTACGAACCGGCGCTCAAAGTTTCCAAGTTTTATTGTAATTCATAAGTTGTTATTGGAACAGTGGTACCGTGAAGCTCTTGCTGTATTCTGAACTCCTAATACGCATTTCTTTGCAAATTCACATTTCCCCCTTAACTGGTAGGTAAAACTTTGGGATTGGAGTCTTCATATGTATTTTATTTGAGATACATTATGAGAACTATAATGAATGGAACAGTAATCCATGAAATGCAAAGTGAAAAGGGGACTCCAGTGTCTATTATACTATAGATAGTAGTAACTGTTCCTGGAATTAAAACTTTTGGATCATGTACCAAGGAACGGATCTAGATCTAGTTGGAAAGAACCATCAATCTCTGGTGTTTTAACAGAAGTAGGCAGGTAGATGTGAAGACGAATTTGAGCTATTAGTTAGAACACTGCCCAAAAACACTCACTAGTCACTTCCTTAAGTTTCTGGCTAGAATATATCTAAATTTTGAAAACTGCTGCTGGATGAGAGAGGAAATAATCTGTCCTGGAATTCGATATGTAAGCTTCCAAATTGACATTGATGCCACGCATAAGAGACCCTTTATTCAACATATCAAAATGTCTAACGTGTTTCAAAATCCAAAAAATTGTTATCGAGGTGGACTGGGAAAAGATGGGATTTTTTAAAGAACCACAATATGCAGCAAAACTAGGAACTTTTGTACACTATATCAAGTAAGTAGGAAGTTCTAAATATAGAGTCAATTATGTAGAAGTTAGAGCTCACCGGTTGTCGAAGACCTCTCCATCTTCTTCAGCCGCTGGGAAGACTTTACCTAGAAATAAGAAAGTATTATAGGTTAATAATCAAGCAAGAAAACCCACTGACGTATAGTGTGGGAGAATAAAGAGATTCGACACCTTGGACTTAGCAGAAAGAGTTCCTAGTAGGTTTGTTTCAGCTACGATACAGCGCGCTGACGCCAGACTGTCCGCCATGTTTTCAATACAGCGCGCTGGATTGCCTCCTAGTGCCTTGGACGGTCCAAAACAACCCGTATAAATTTGCCAAGCAATGGTCCAAAAAATCGAAGATAGGTATGTACCATAATATGGAGTGTCATTTTCCAAGTATTTACCCATGCTGGGTCGAATGCGAGCGGTCTCACATCACCAGCACTAGTAAAGGGTTCGTAGCCAGGATTTGGTTTCGAAGAAGGAAACCTGGCTATTATTTGAAATTTCTCCCTTGATGGGAAAAACAATAGGTCTAGGCAGCATTTTGTTCTCCATTAAGGAAGAAATTAGATGAAGATTACCGACTTTATACTTGAAATGAACGTAGGAAAATGTGGGCAGGAAGAGAGAAAAAAAAAACTTTTGTTCTACTTTTCGTGTTTCAAGCGATGAGTACACAAACTGAGAAATTTCTGCACCCGCTCTACACCTTCCCCCACTCCTCAATGAACTCACAAGAACCCGAACCTGCACTCGCACCTGCACTGCACCTGAAATCGCCTCGCATGGAACAAACCTTGTGTGTGTGATACGTCACGACGTATCTAAGCCGAACCAAACCCACTAGGAACTCTCTAGTAACAGAATTCCGAGCCTCCAAAAATATGAGGTACCGTAGAAGTAAGAACAAACAATAAAACAAGTAACACATGTTTACATCCCAGAAAACAGAGGTTGACTATCCTGCTTTGTTTATTACTAGCCACATTATTTAGTGTTGCTTCGATACTCCCGTTCACTTAATAAATTATTTGAATAAGTACCGACCGGTTGGTACTGATATTGATATTATATACAATCATAAGTACTCGATTCCAAGAGTATTCAATTTTATGCTCCAACTGATCAACAAGCTATGAAATCGGACGGACCGACAATTCGCGGGAATGATCGATTCAGGCCGAGTTTCCTCGAGTCTCAACGAGCTTTTGCATTACAAGCTATTAAACTAGGCTTATGTAACACTTTAGTTTTTCTTACTGAAAAGAAGTTTCTATAATCCACAAATTCTATAACAGCAAAGCTAACAACTCTATATACAAAACGACAATAAACTAACCACAACAAAAATGATGAAGTAAAATAACGATGATTTCATTTTTTCATAGTAGGTTCCATCGATCCTCACAAACATCACCATTTGTTGTAGCAGGGCTTCAAATCTCGTTATCCTTCTATCAACTTAAGCAATCTTCATTATTCCGTCTTGGCATGAGCCTCAAACCAATTTGATGCTAGTGGAACAATATCCGATCAGCTTCAATCATCGCTTTTTGAAATAACAACTAGATTTTCTACTTCGTAGAACATTGTCGTAAGTTACCAGTTTAGTTCATTAAAAACGATAATTTTTATAATCCGCTGAAAAAGCTAATTAGATAACCTAACGGCTGCTCTAGGAATTTGGGAAGCTGAGGAAGATAGGTTGATAGCCAGAGCTCTAAGTAGGTGGAGCCTACTTTTTGTTTGATGACGTCACCCCCTCACTCCTAGCCTCGTCTTGCCAATAAAAATCAGTCTATACTTGGAATTCATCTCGTTCATTTTGATCCCTGAATTGCCGTTCATTTCAATTAATTAAACATACTGCAAAAGGAGTGTTGATGTAGATCACAAATGAGCACCAGAGGATGTGGAGATACTACAGAGCACTCCAGCCGAGATCTCCAGCTCGATTAACACCACACCCTGCGCCATGACAAAGTCGTGTTCATGACTATCCATTTAAGCTTGGATATCGCTTTCTGTTTTATTTACTTATTTTAGCCCGCAGTCTTCTCCATGTTCAGGTTGCCATTAACAACCCGAACATCCAGGATTACGGCAGGCTGGTCGCAGTCCATGGTTGCAATATCCGAATTCTTGCCCCGCCCACTTGGCAAGAAAATACAAACAAAACGCTGGACAACAATACAAACAAACAAATACAACACAAACAAACAAAACTTTCTGGATTGACTTTGAATTTCGGTCAAAATGATGACGGATACAGTTTGGCTACACAAGGTGTAGAAATTCTGGCAGTTAGTCTAACAAAAAGAAGTAGCAGTGTACGAAATCCTTTCATATGTTCCGACAAGTCATGTGAATAGTAAAGCTAAGAAACCATTTGAGGTTAGAATATCAGTGCATGAGTCTCCCTTCATCAAGTAAAATGGTGCAGAGTTGGTTAGTAAGCCTTAAATATAAATAATTACGTGTAAAACCTTAAATTAAGTGATTAGAAACACACACCCGTCGACAGAAATATTTTACCAATTCCTTTCGGCAAGTGGCTGCTTCGGTTGGATGAGGTGGAGGTTCTTCTTGAGCCGAAAGATCGATCCAAATTGCCGTTTTTGTTAAAAGACTGATCCAGGTGGTCAGCACCCAAATTGTCCAGACCATAACTCCCTGCGACCCTGAAAATATTTAGTGGTCAGTCACCATTTGCAGCACCTTGAATGTAATAATAATTGATGAATAAACTCATTATTTTATAATAGTGACTGAACATTCCAAGGAAAGAATAATTTTTCGTTGCAGTTTAAGAAAATCACAAAAGAACAAGATTACCGGAGAGAAGTTATATGCTAACCAGTACAGAAGATCCCTTCCCAGACTAGAGCCATTTCACAATATTATGATATTTTCTCAGTCCGTGGAATCAGCAAGGGTGCTTCTCGGTACATGGAACTGGACTAAGAGCTGAGTTATTAGAGAGTTTTTGCTGCAAAAATTTGGGGGCCCTATCAGGAGGAGACTAGCGCAAGCAACGATGATGCTACCCTGTTGAAAGAGGAGGCCCGGGTAACAATGGTCTGAGGGGGGGAGGGGGAGGTGCTTGCGCCAGGGGGCCTCTTGGAATGGGGGACTGTCAGAGGAACGTATTTCATCTGTTCAGAATGGGGTATTTCGGTGGGTCGGAAATTCAGGTTTTTGACCACAAATTTGGATTCAGCACCCTTGAAAACCTATATACTACAACTTTAAGCCCAATGATACTATAACATGTGGTAGAAAAATTAATTAAAGAGATCACACGTTTGAAACATATTGTTTAGTAATGCATGCATTCCAGGGGACGTCCCATTGGATAAGCATTACATCAGTTTAACCAGTTGTTAAGTGATAAAACTGTTTCACTCGATGTAATTTATTTATTCCTTTACGCAAGAAATACTGACCCCCCCCCCCCCCCCACCATTATCCACCTTAACATTTCTAGCGGCATGGGAGCCTGGAATCTGAAGAGCATTTTAAAATCCATGATCTACGATACCCAACATGCGAATTCGAGTTCACCCCCCCCCCCCCCACCACCCCAACGCCAACAATGGTGCCAGTCTGGCACCAAAGCGGAAATACGTCGTGACGTTGAACTTTCATCTGTTAGTTTTGGTAGGTAGTCCGTCGAAGTTCACATCCGTATTCAAGGTGAAGCACACACACAAAAAAAAAAACACGAAATAAGCGGTTTATGGCATCATGGCACCATGTCCTGGCACCATGGTGGCACCACTATTAGTTCCATGGTGGTACAGAGAATAATTCATAAGGAGGTATAATGAGAATTTTTCCTCAATTTCAAAGCTTGGGTACAATTAGTAAGCAGTAAAGGAACCGAAATATTGAAAAATCGGATATTTTGTGAATATTATCCCCCCACTCACCCCCTCCCCTTGCGAATTTTGGTACTCTGGTAAAATCGTGTACAACTCGGAAGTTATTTGAGTCAAACAAAAAAAGAAACACGCAAATCGGTTGGAAATTGAGGCCTGGGCAGAGTTTACAAGATTATGGACGCAAACGCACGTTTTTTAAGCATTAACCCCCCCTTTCCCCCTCTTAAAAAGCAAAATCCGAAATTCCGGCGCCGTAGTGCACAACTAGATAGTATTCCACGTCAAACGAAAAAAGAACCACGAAAATCGTTTTAGAACTAAGGCCTGGGCAGAGTACACAAGATTATGCCCAAAAACGCACGTTTTTCGAGCATTAACCCCCCCTTTCCTCCCCTTAAAAGGCAAAATTCGAAATTCCGGCGACGTAGTGCACAACTAGATAGTTTTCCGCGACGAACAAAAAAAGAACCAGGAAAATCGGTTGAGAACTAAGGCCTGTGCAGAGTACACAAGATTTTGTTACACACACACACACATACACACACCTATACACACACACACACACACACACACACACACAGACATACACCTATGGTTTTTTTCGCTGATTTGGATTCAGAATGGTCTAAAACGGATTACTGTGTGGTTATTTTTTTTCTGTTGAGTGTTGTCCAACTTCACCCCACATCGATCGCATAAGGACGCCCAAGTCTTACTGTGGGACGTCCTAAAAAGGCGGGCCGCTATAAATGCACACACACTAGGCAAGGACTACGCCGCGCGCGTGTGTGAGTACTATTTTGTAGTATCCAAGAGGTCTTTCAAGGGTTTCCGTGCATGGATACTTTTTTCAAAGACAGTTGGCTAGCTACGTCACAATTGGCTAGCTACGTCACACCATTCAAATCTTCAACTTTCCTTAGCTTCTCTGATTTTTTAAAAACATTTTCTCGACGAACAGACCCGATTACCGTTATTCCTGAGCCATACTCTTTTGAAAAAAATAAAATAAAAAAAATTGACCGAAATACCCCATTGAAATTCAAGAAATCGTAGGTATCAATTTTGGGCACAACATTCTTTTTAGTTTCGCCAATAATCGTGAATTGGAAATGGACGTCTCTAAGGTGCAAAGATGTCATTGCTACTGCACTAGTGGATGCTACCACTGTTCAGCCCAACTTCAGTAAAATTAATGGAAGTGGTCAAGAACCTATTTTCATGGATACTAGAGGCGAGTCACATATAACTGTTGAAAAAAAAGTATGGTTACTTACGACAATCGATCGAGGGAGTGAGACTTGTGAATTGGAGGGGATTCATACGCCTGGAAAAAATATAAATGAAATTACTAAAAGCACGAAAATACTTGCTAAGAAACATTTGAAAATAATTTATTCAACATTAGGGAAGTAAGAATTTTTGAAAACAAGGTGTGTGTGGAAACACGTCTAAATCAGAATAAGTTTTTTATATTGATATTTGTACAAAGAATTAGTAAATGAGTAAAACGTTGAATTTTGGGTTAAAAGTTTGGGCTTCAAACCCCAGGAGCGCATGACTCTTGTGTTATGATATTCAGACTCTAGCAGTTGTTCGTCAGTGCACTGTCAGTTTCAAAACAAGATGGGCGTCGGGGGACAAATGCACTATAATGACATAACATCCTAGGCTTTCCTGTCGTGCAGTGCAACAGAGGAAGCAAACAACAGATCATAATGTCATAACACGAAATGTAGCGATCATTCTGGACTTTCTTAAGCTTAGCTGCGCCTTCTATTTTCGTTCACATTTTAAATCTCCCTTCAAAGAAGGAGGGGGCATCCAAGAAATAAAAACTCAATGACTTGATAAATATAAGGGGAAATTGCCAAGGACTATCCAACGTTGAGAAAGGTGGATGGAAGCACCTCAAAGAATGACCATCGGTTCGTACATGAGCCCAATAGAACGTGGGTAGTGATTCCACAGAGCACTCCAGCTGAGATCCCCAGCTCGAGTAACTCCGTGGCTCTATCTACATCAAACCCTGATCCATGAACTAGATTTTATTGCCACTACTATTCAGCTCGGATATAGCTTGCCTTGAGCTTGGTTCACATAGGTGCGCCAAGTCTGTAATGCGCAAGTGGGGGTGTTCCGTAATGCAGAAAGTGCGTAAAAGCATTCTCATGGCTGATTGATTCCACGATTACGCAGAAGCGCGCAGTACGTTCTACGCAGAATTGTTTCCAAAACAAAACAATGATTCGGGTTGTTTCGTCAATAAACGTGTTGTGAACAAACGACGAGAGGTTGTTACAAATTTTACCAAAGGTTATCGAAGTTTGTCTGTAATGCATAAAATATCCAATTTTTCAAAACGATACACTCTGCTCTAAAAGTCGACATCCGCAAAGATCAGTCCCATCCCATAAATTAGCTCCAGCCAATAGCACCCAATTATGCACTACGCATTACGGACATTACACACCCATGTGAAACCAGCTTTAGATCTTGTCTATTATATTAGCTTATTTTAGCCCACCAGGTCTGCTCCATGTTAACTAGATCACGGAACTGTACAGAAAGAAGAGGCCTGTCTAGTGATCATCTCGTATTACGAGTGGTGCTCTTGTATTACGCTTGTTAAATAAATAATAATACAAGCAATTTGATTACAACTTTAGGCACTATAATTAGGTGCGTTGTGCGTTGCAATTATATTCCATTTATGAGAATCATCTCATAATGATTATGACACCGAACAAAACAATGCTGGGATGATGAGTAAAGTAGTTACCTCCAACTCATAACTTCGTAACTCAAAAAACCTTCACTAATTCCCCCAAATGGTACTTACAGGATTAGCAATAGGTCCGCCACCGACACGGTATACTGGTGTTAGGAAACCGTTGTTGGACACCAACTTTCTCTTCTCTTCTTGAACGATGAGCAGTTGATCGCTCAGTTCACGGACCCTGGACTCCAGAGCGTGCCTCTTTTGTTTTTCTTTCCTCAGCTGGAAAATGAGATATGTAAACAATGATTTTCATTTAGCCCATGAATCGAAATTGAATTGCAAAATAATTCTTCTTCTAATTTTGAATTGGTCAGGATTTTAATTTAATGGTACAAATTTTGAGCGCAAAATTCAGTCTTGTTTTTTCAATGGTTGGAAATTGAGAAAGGCGTGGTGGCAGAAAGAGGGAAAAAAGTGAACAGGACGACTGTAGAGCAGCACTAGCATGTTTTATATGAGATAATGACCTGCGTCAGTGGATATTACACAGTGTACAACATCCACGTTTGGATACAACGCTTCCATGAACGCAGAGTTTCCATCTACGTGCGAGGGTTACGCACCACAGGCATCCACCTCATTGACGGCATGTCAGAACCATGTTGTCATCTCACAACAGGCTTTCTCTTTCTCTATTTATTGACGAAACAAAAGAGCATTTTTTGTGCTTTAAATTGATGTTATTAATTAAATAAGATTCAAGAACTGATTAAAATTATTTTTCAAAAGTTCCAAAGGACAATTTTTTATTAAAATTTAATGAATAACATTTTGAAACCAGCCGATCTTTAATAATATGAAAATTTCAGTTTCAGAAGGCATTAGCGAGACTAGATGAGGTTGAAACTTGGCCTTCAAAATTATCAATAATTTACTTTCACGTGGAACACAACTCAGGGCATTCGGAAAAGTAGTGGTTCGAACACTGTTTTCAAAAACATGGTGGCACATCTGAAGCCATGTTTTCAAATTGAAGACTAAAAAAAAAAAAAGAAGTTACAGAATGACTATCGGGCGAATTGATTATTGTTAGAAGATGACAATGTTAGGCAATCTTTTACAAATTGAAGGTGCCCTTATACTTACAACAGATGGCGTTCCCATAAATAAAAAATATCAAGTATTTGACGCTGCAATACGAACAGTTCTAACATACGCATCAGAATCATGGGGATATCACAAATATGAAACATTGGAGAGAGTGCAGCATAAGTTCCTAAGGAGTCTCTTTGGTCTACCCAGGCATACTATTTTGTATATATTATATCTTGAAACGGGCAGGATGTCAATATACTCGGTCACATTGACCCTACACACCAATTATGTGACAAAGGTGTTGGCTCTACCAGACACTCGTCTTCCAAAGCGCATGGCAATAGCCATAATACAAATTAAGGTCTCATGGGCTAAATTTTGGATTGAAATGGCGGCGAAGCACAATGTTGAGATAAATCTGGAGACGTGCGATTTGAAACAATTAAAATTCATATTAGAAAGTATAAGAGATAAAATAATTTTTGCTGAAAGACAATATCTAGAGACTATATCTCAGGAGCCCAGGCATCGATCCATCATAGCCATTACATCGAGTTGCTTGGAGGAGACACCTTCGAAGAACCTTAATACATGTTGAGCAACAAAATGTGGCACATACGCTGGTGCTTCAAGATGAGAGGTGGTGTTTTGTTTCTTAACAATGTACCATGGCGACAGGGACAAGCGCGGAGATGTGCCATGTGTAACAGTGGGGAAGCAGAGGATTTATTTCATTTCATGGGCAGGTGCTCAGTGCTTCTCGAAATGAGAAAAAAATGGTTTGGGCACGAGCGATTGAGCAGGCTACAATGCTTGGAACTGCCAAAAACAACCAACATCCTACAGCTGGCGGGATTCGCAAGAAAGACGTGGCAATACCGCTGGTTTTCGATCCAACGATTTAACTACTAATTGACAACTGTTCATATATTCATTTATATATTTACAAAAGTTAATCATTATTGTGAGAAATAATAAGTTAATTTGAAAGAAAACAATAAACAAGAAAAAATTTATGTATTTATAGGAATTTCCAGCGCCAACCCAGTGGACGGCCTACGCCATCACTGAAATAAGATTTTATATTAGTTTATCCATATCTCTGTAAAGAAATCAAATAAATCTTTTTATATCTATCTTATACTTACAACGGGAGCAACCCAAGTTCGAGGTAGAGGGAGCAGCTGACTCACCACAATACTTTGGTCTGTCCATCAGAGTTCTCCACATTGATAACCCCCAAAGAAATACAACACTGCTTGAGTATTTTGAGCTTAATAAGTATACTAAGAATAAGAGGCGTGTATCATAACAGGTTTCCACTTTGCCTCTGACATTAGACCAAAATAATCCATTCACAGCTCTATTTATCGCGTGGATGATATTGAAGTTAGGTCGCCCAGCTGACAAAAAATTGACAGGAAAAAGAATCATCAAAATCCATTTATCATCCACCATTCAGGAAAGATACAAATGAGACCTTTGGGAAGCCCCTTGAAAGAACCATTTGTTGGCAAACTTACCCAATTATTTTCTTCAAACAGCTTGTTTCTGAAAAGGACATAAGGCTATGGGAGTAAACGAAAAAGGTACCAAAACCGAACAAACCTCTTCATCCGCATAGACCTTCTCATCGCCAGTTTGGTATTTCATCATTTTTTCCATCTTTTCCGTGTAAATTTTTCTCTGAAACCATAATATTTGTATCACAATTATGTAGTCATGTTTCATGGCAAGGTTGGGTACAGCTTGGGATGGTCGACCTTTAGACAGGAAATCCTCTTTGTAAAGAAAGATCCAAAACTTTGGTGGACACTCGGATTTCGCAGTTTAAATTTTGAACTATTTTTCACGTCCTAGATGGAATTTGAACATCACCACTGAGCATTAAAAAAAATATATCAAACCACTAGAAATAATGCTCACCATTTTGGCCTTCAGTCTTTCAAGTTTATCTTCGTATTCTTGTCGTAATTTAGCACTTATGTCAGAAGCATGATCTGTTCCAAGTTGTTTTGAGTTCTGAGAGAGCGTAGCAATTTCCTTTTCAAGTCTGCAAGAAAACAAAGTATGGTTATTTTGTCATCAGCTGTCATCCAAAGGGAAGATCAGAACTGGTTCGGATGATTTCGCTCATGGCTTCCCATTGCCTGTAAGGACGAGGGGGGTAATGAGAGCCCCATACGCACGAAAACGCACGCGGGGAGATTTGAACCCACGACCACCGCAGAAGTCGGTCAGAATCCCACCATCAAAGAACGCGCGCTCCAGCGACCAGGCTACACCGGACTCTATGGATATGAGCAATAGCACAGCTTGAGTTACATCAACCATTGATTCACTTTATCTAAGAAAAAAACAGTAAAATTAGAAAGGAATTCTACATGGGACTCACCGAGTAACTTCTTTCAACTTGGATTTCGTCAGGAACTCCACTTCTTCCTCAAGCTGTTGGTTGACTTTCATGGTGTTACTGGCGGACTTCTGCAAGACTTCAAGCTCATGCGCGTACCACTGGACATCTTTGAGTTTCAATTCAAGTTTATCTCGGAGTTCCTGACTTTCCGCTTCCAACCTGGAAATCTTCCCGATGAGTTGTTCCACGTTTGCCTCATCAAGTTCTTTCATGAGACGGTCGCACTTGATTTTATTTTCATCCAATTGACTTTGAAGGGATGTATTTTTGTTTACCCACTCACGTTTTTCAATAGAGTGGAGTTCCTGACTCAGCGACATTTTTTCATCGTTTCGAGACAATTTCAACTCTTTCAATCTCAACTGATCCTTAAGCGTCACAATTTCATCGCTAAGACGTTCCTCGGTCGTTCTTGCGCTTTCCAACATTTCTTCAAGATTTTTAGCATGATCCATAAGCGAGGTTTTCTCACTATTGAATGTTTGTGAAACTTGGAGTAGTTCCTCAGATAGGAAAGCAATTCGTTCATTGAGCGTTTCGTTTTTTCTCAGAAGATTCACCAACTCGTCATCTTTCCGTCGAACTGCTGCAGCTCCTTCTTCTAAACGTTTGTCAGTAGTCCTCTTAATTTCTTCTCGATATTTCTCAAATTCAGTCTTGGTTTCTTGTAAATTCGCAATAGCAGTAGCAAGAGCACAGTCTTTCGATTTCGTTTCAGCTTCCAACTGATCAACTTTAGAGTTCAAAGAGCTAATTGTGGTTTGCATCATCAAAACAGTTTCATTTTTGATGTCCAAATCCATGGAGCTGTTCAACAATCTCCGGTTGAGACTATCAACCTCCTGGTCCAAACTACTAATACGAGACTTTGCCGACAAATTATCGTTTGTGAGCCTCTCCACTTCGCCTTGCAACGAACTGATAACAGTTTGCGTGTTGGCCTTTTCTAGCTCATATTCCTTCTCCTTGGCGTTCGTGGAATTTCCAGCCACTTCCAACTCTTTTTCGAGAATAGCAAGACGCTCTTCCACAACATTTTTCTGTTCCAAGATTTTCATGAGTTTGGCATCGGTGACTTCGTTTGACTGAGAATATTTTAGTAAATCGGCTTCGAGAGTCTGAATCGTTTCTTTGCATTTGAGATTATCTTCTTCTATGTCTTTCTTGACAGCTTCGAGTTGAGCAAATTGACTTTCCAAGCTCGACAACCTTTCGGTTTTAACGGCCAACATTTCCTCTTGTTCTTTATGTAACGTTTCCAAAGCCGTCAAGTCATCAGACAGTTTTGAGATACGGAGCTGACTTTGCTGTAGTTGCTGCTCTACTTCCTTCTTCATTGTTTGTTCATCAGCCAACTGCGCGGAGATCAGCTGACACTCTTTGATTGACTTCTGGATTTCATTCTGCAAATCCACAATCCTCTTATTCAGCAACTCTTCTTTTTCCTGCTTTTCTTGCACTTCCAATTTATTTCGCGAAATTTCGTCCTCCAATGCATCAATTTTGGAACTTTTCTCGGTCAGTGATGACTGTAGAGACTCGTTTTCAACTCTAAGGCTTGCATTAGTTTCCTTTTCTTGATTCCAAGACTCTGTGAGACACTTAGCTTCCTCCTCAAACTTGCGTGTCTTCTCATTTTGCTCAGCCACTGTCTTTTCTTGTTGATTGCAAATTTTTTCATTGTCGGACTTGAGCGATTCGATTTGTTTACTAAGCGCTTCGTTCGAACGCTGTTCTTGCTGAATTGCCGAAGTCAGTTGAGTAACCTCATTCGTCAAGGAGGTTACTTCTTCAGTCTTAGCCGCCAATACTTGTTCCTGTTCTGCGACAGAACTTTTCAGTTTCTGCACTTCGTTTCCTTGTTTTTGCTGGTCATCAGACAGTGTAGCGATAAGGAGCTGAGTTTGCTGCAGTGTCTGTTCGACATCTTTCTTCGATTTCTGTTCGTTAGCCAACTGCATAGAAATCAGCTGACACTCGTCGACTGATCTCTGAATTTCATTCTGCATATCCAGCATTTTTGCATTCAGTGACTCTTCTTTCTCCAGGCTTTCTTTTATCACCGATTGGTTTCGGGAAATTTCTCCCTCCAAGGCAGCAATTTTGGAACTTTTTTCTGTCAATGATGACTGAAGA
This sequence comes from Apolygus lucorum, assembly GCA_009739505.2. Taxonomy (NCBI): domain Eukaryota; kingdom Metazoa; phylum Arthropoda; class Insecta; order Hemiptera; family Miridae; genus Apolygus; species Apolygus lucorum. The sequence goes on along the minus strand of CM019178.2, from coordinate 14,173,054 downwards.
GACTCGCATTCCTTCTTGAGGCTGTCGTTGGCGACCTTTTCTTGATTCCAAGACTCAGTAAGACGCTTAGCTTCCTCCTCAAACTTGCGTGTCTTCTCATTTTGCTCAGCCACTGTCTTTTCTTGTTGATTGCAAATTTTTTCATTGTCGGACTTGAGCGATTCGATTTGTTTACTAAGCGCTTCGTTCGAACGTTGTTCTTGCTGAATTGCCGAAGTCAGTTGAGTAACCTCATTCGTCAAGGAGGTTACTTCTTCATTCTTAGCCGCCAATACTTCTTCTTGTTCTGCGACAAAACTTTTCAGTTTCTGCACTTCGTTTCCTTGTTTTTTCTGGTCATCAGACAGTGTAGCGATACGGAGCTGAGTTTGCTGCAGTGTCTGTTCGACATCTTTCTTCATTCTCTGTTCGTTAGCCAACTGAACAGAAATCAGCTGACACTCGTCGACTGATCTCCGAATTTCATTCTGCATATCCAGCATTTTTGCATTCAGTGACTCTTCTTTCTCCATGCTTTCTTTTATCACCGATTGGTTTCGGGAAATTTCTCTCTCCAAGGCAGCAATTTTGTAACTTTTTTCTGTCAATGATGACTGAAGAGACTCGCATTCCTTCTTGAGGCTGTCGTTGGCGACCTTTTCTTGATTCCAAGACTCAGTAAGACGCTTAGCTTCCTCCTCAAACTTGCGTGTCTTCTCATTTCGCTCAGCGACAACCTTCTCCAGATTATTGCAGATCCTTTCATAATCGGACTTGAGTGATTCGATCTGTTGACTAAGCACTTCGTTCGAACGCCGTTCTTGCTGAATGTCCGAAGACAACAGACTAACCTCATTCTTCAAAGTTGATAGTTCTTCGTTCTTAGCCTTCAACACTTCTTCCTGTTCCACGTAAGAACATTTCAGCTTCTCCATCTCATTACCTTGTTTTTCCTGATCTTCGACTAAAGAAGTGATACAGAGCTGACTTTGTTGCAGTTGCAGTTCTAGATCATTCTTAGTTTTTCGTTCATCATCGAGTTGCGCAGAGGTCAGTTTATTTTCCTCAGTTGACTTTCGAATCTCATTAATCAAATCTATAATCCTCGCATTCAGCAACTCTTCTTTTTCCTGTTTCTCTTGTATAACCGATTGATTTCGGGAAATTTCCACCTCCAAAGCATCGACTTTTTCATTTTTCTCAGTTAATAATGATTGAAGAGACTCGCACTCTCTTTTAAGGCTGGTATTAATGTCCTTCTCTTGGTTCCAAGACTCTGTGAGAAACTTAGCTTCGTCTTCAAACGTGCGAGTCATCTCGTTTTGCTTAGCGACTGCTTTCTCCAGATCATTGCAGATCTTCTCATAATCAGACTTTTGTATTTTGACTTGTTCACAAAGCACTTCGTTCGATTTTTTTTCTTCCTGAACAGCTACAGCCAACTGAGCAACCTCATTCTTCAAAGAGGATAGTTCTTCATTCTTAGCCGTCAACCCTGCTTCCTGTTCCGCTAGTAAACATTCAAGTTTTTCTATCTCATTTCTTTGATTTTCCCGATCTCCTGATAGTGTTGAGATTTGGAGCTGACTTTGCAGTAGTTGCTGTTCTAGGTCCTTCTTCGTAGATTGTTCAGCAGCCAACTGCGCGGAGATTAGCTGATTCTCATTGATTGACTTCTGGATTTCATTCTGCACATCCAGAATCTTCACATTCAGCAACTCTTCATTTCCTATCTTTTCTTGTATCACCGATTCATTTCTCGCAATTTCTTTCTTCAATGCATCAATTACGGCACTTTTCTCGGTCAATGATGATTGAAGAGACTCACATTCGACTCTAAGGCTTGCGTTAGTCTCCTTTTCTTGATTCCAAGACTCTGTAAGACACTTAGCTTCCTCCTCAAACTTGCGTGTCTTCTCATTTTGCTCAGCCACAGACTTTTCCAATTGAATGCAAATCCTTTCATATTCGGACTTGTGAGTTTCGACTTTTTGACTCAGCATTTTGTTCGACTGTTGTTCTTTCTGAACATCAGCGGTCAACTGAGCTACCTCATCAGTCGAAGATATTAGTTCCTCGTTCTTAGCAATCAATAATTTTTCCTGTTCGGCGTATGAACATTTTAGCTTCTGCACCTCGTTTTCTAGTTCCTCCTGATGTTCAGTAAGTGTTTTGACGTGGATCTCGCTCTGCCGTAGTTGCTGTTCGATATCTTTCTTCATTTTCCGTTCATCATCCAATTGTGCTGAGGTCAGTTGATACTTCTCAGTTAAATTCTGAATTTCATTTTGCGACTCGAGGAGACTATCTCTGAGTAATTCCTTATCTCGCAGTATTTCTTGTATCATAGATTGATTTTCCGAGATTTCTCTCTCCAAGACAGTTAACTTGGCGCTTCTCTCAGTCAATGTTGATTTTAGAGAGCCGCATTCCTTCTTGAGGCACGCGTTTTCATCTTCCTCCTGCTTCCATAATTTCTTGAGTCGCTCGATTTCATTTCCAAACATCTTCGTAATGTCTAACTGTGTAGCCAGTTCATTCTTCAGTTGGTTAGAAATTTCTTGATATTCATCTTCCCGTGTTTCAATCTTTTGACTGAGCATTTCGTTCGACTCTTGTAATTGCTGAACAACTTCTGTCAGGTGTGCAACTTCGTTTTCCAAGGAGGAAAGCATTCCGTTCTTATCTGACAAGACTTTTTCTTGTTCACCAAAAGACGACCTCAACTGCATCAACTCTACTCCTCGTCTCTCTAGATCTTCAGACAATTTTGCAATACATTGCTGGCTTTCCATCAATTCCTTTTCAAGATTTTTCTTCAGATTCTGAGTAAAAACCAAATCAGACGAGCTCCGTTTACATTCCTCACTCAATTTCTCAACGGCATTTTGTAACTCGAGAATCCTTACACTACATGACTCCTTGTCTAGCTGCATTTCTTGCATCACTAATGTGTTCTTCAAGATTGTGTCTTCCAATACGGCAATTTCAGTGCGTCCTTCAGCTAATGTTAATTGTAAGGTCTTCACTTCTTTTCGAAGATCTTCAACTGCAGCTACCTCTTGTTTGAGTGTCTCTGTTAGACACTTGATCTCATTTTCTAGTGAACTAATATTCGAATCTTTAATAGAAACAACTTCTTGTAGTTCACGACAACTTATCTCATACTTGGACTTCTCTACTTCCATTTCTTGACTCAAGATTTCCTTCAACTTTTGTTCATGTTGGATGACAGCTCTTAGTTGATCAATCTCTTCAACCAAAGTAGATAATTTATCATTCTTCTTTTTCAACTCCATATCCTGCTCTTGGTTTGAATGCTCCAACTCCTTCAACAACTCTTTTTGTTTCGCCACTTTGTCTGTCAACGAGGTGCAATGCTGCTGGGAATCACGGAGTTGCTGTTCCACGGATGTATTGATTTTCTGAGCTTCAACGAACTGCGCAGAGGTCATTTCATACTCCCGTGTCAATCTTGCAATATCACTTTGCATTCTGTTAATACTAGCATCTCGTTCATGGATGACTTCAATCTGAAAATTAAATTGAAAAATTTAAAACATTGCAATTTATTATGACAAACGCCAGTAATTGCAAACGGTTGTATTGTATATTCCACAACGTAAAGATGTTGATCATCTCGGCTTTGGCAGCTAAACTAAGCGAAGAATGTTCCGAAGTTGCTCCGTTGGAAGCTGAAACCATCACAAACCGATCGGTCATGAAGGAAACACTGCAGGTCAACGATTTGTGCATCGCCAAGATCGTTGAACTCCAAAAAGACGTTGAGAAGTTGACAGAGACTATCTACTGACCGGCACACAATTGAAAGAAGCTGAGAAATTGAGGTACGATTTGAAAGATGAACAACTTTTTAGCAAGAATCATACCGGTTATGGAATCTCTCAAGGTGGAATGGAGAAGCGTTGTGATGAACTAAAAGATGTTATTGCAAAGAACGAAGAGATCAGTTCGAAGGAACTACAATCCAAGCGTGTTTCTGAGTCATTGATCCAAGAAGTGACTCAGAGTATGAACTTACCTCTTCATAGTTGAAGCTCAGAAAATTGGAAAAGTAACTCCGTGATTCCCAGCAGCATTGCACCACATAGACAAACAATGTGGCGAAACAAGAACTGTTGAAGGAGTTGGAGCATTCAAACCAAAAGCAGGATATTAGCATCGCAAGTTTCTTTCTCAAGGAGCATCTCTTGAATCATAGATTGGTGATTAAGAATATCATCCTTCAACGAAAAAATGGTGTCCCTTTCTTCCGTCAGTGATGATAGCGCAGTTTTGTCAAGTTTCTTAAGACCTTTGGCATTTACTTCCTGGGGCAAATTTAAGTCCGCCCCAGGGGGTCATCTTGCATTTGACTAGGAACCGCAACAGCATTGACAGTAGGACTGCACTCCCCATACCTTTGCGCATTCAGAAAAGCTAACTCTAGGGCCCGTGCCTGGGTATGTGCCTGTTCGAGCGTCAGAGTTGAATTTTCCAACAACCTCTGACGAGTGGTTGGGTTCAGTATTCCACGAATGAAAGCATCCCGAATGCTATCATCTCTGTTCACTTCTTCTAACCGTTTCATTCTCACAATAATAGATGAATATTCGAGGTTCCCATTTGCATTCGCCTGCAGGGACATCAGTTTTCAAACTATCAGGAATTGCTTGGAGCAGCTCTTCTCCATTTTTGGTGCCCCGGCATATATTCATACTGATCGTGGATCATCATTTATGTCACAGGATCTCAAAGCATTTCTAGCAACTTATGGAACTGCTACCAGCCGCACCACCCCATATAATCCTCAGGGGAATGGGCAGGTAGAGCGACTAAACGGGACCCTCTGGAAAACCATTGAATTAGCAACCAAAGAAAATGGGTTACCTATCCGTCAGTGGGAGTCAGTACTGCAAGGTGTCCTGCACTCAATTCGATCGTTGCTTTGCACGGCAACGAATTCCACTCCCCACGAACGATTCTTCAATTACCCACGGCGATCTGCAAATGGGAGCTCAACCCCCACTTGGCTTCTCACTCCTGGACAAGTTCTGCTGAGAAAATTCGATCGGCGCTCCAAATTTGAACCACTTGTGGAGGAAGTCACACTGATAGATGGGACTCATGACTACGCCCACATCAGATACCCCAATGGGCGTGAGTCTACAGTCTCCACAAGACATTTGGCACCACTGGGTGTGCCAGCTGAAGACATCCAAGAAGAGGTCCTAGCTCCATCCAACCCTGAGATTCTGGAGGAATACATCGACCCTCCGATCCAACCTATTCCCGACCTCAACCCCCAACCCCCTTTTCTAACCCTTCAGGCCTGTCCCCTGCTTCACAGAACGAGGATCGCGTTCGAAGAAGCACTAGGACTCGTCGACCGCCAGCCTACCTCAAGGACTACGTCCAATCCTGAAGGTGGGGTGAATGTGGTATTATTCAACCTCATCAGGTGGTAATTTTCTATGTTCCCAAGAACGCTATTAATCTAGTTACTCAATTTTCATTATTGTCTTGTAGGCGAATAAAGCCTTTGAATCGGCAAAACATTCTATTCTCAATTATACTACAAATGACTCAGAAACTCGCTTGGATTGTAGTTCAAACGAACTGAGTCTTCGTTCTTAGCAACAACATCTTTTAGTTCATCACAACGCATCCCCATACCACCTTGAGAGATTCCATAACCCGTAAGTCATAACCTAATCTCCTCAATTCTTCGACCATATCAGCGGTATGATTCTTGCTAAAAAGTAGTTCATCTTTCAAATCGTCCCTCAATTTCTCAGCTTCTTTCAATTGTGTGCAGGTCAGTTGGTAATAGTCTGTCAACTTCTCAACATCTTTTTGGAGTTCAAGGATCTTGGCGATGCACAAATCGTTCACCTGCAGAGTCCTTTATGACCGATCGGTTTGTGATGGTTTCAGATCCTAACGAAACAACTTTGGAACATTCTTCGCTTAGTTTAGCTTTCAAAGCCGAAATTTCTTCATCTCGTCCATGGATGAATTAGATATAAAAATTAAATTGCAATTTTCTGTTAAAAGCAGTGGTACTGGATAATCCATAACATCTTAATCAAACTCACCTTCTCGTCCAGAGTCGACCTGAGTTCACACAATTGCAAATCGATCACTTCATTACCAAGATTTTCAGGCATCGAGGCATCCATACTGCGATCGGCTTCCAACTTTGCTTCTCTCAACTCCTCTATTATGCACGTCAGTTCCTGAAATGTACGTCCAAATCAATCAGTAAATGAAAACCACACCTTAAGGGTGAACTAATGTGCACGAAATTTCTTAGTGTGAAACCTCCGAAACGGTATGATGACAACCGGAGATTATTTACTTCAATTGGAATTTTTGAAGAAAAGTTTTGTTTGAACCTTCTCACTCCCCACCAGAACTCACCCCCCCCCCCCCCCCCACTCATCACCTTCTCTCTCTTCTCTAGATTTGGCGGTTAGTTCCGGCTCCCGCCGCTAAGGGACTGCGCCCAGAACGAGTGTTATTAGTTCAGTTCATGCAACCATTAGTCCTATGCATTCGGAAATTATGAGCCAGTTCTAGATCTATTTATTAAAATCTATTAGAGCTTTTGGGACATTAGTAACGTAAGTAGTTATGAACATGACAATGCAACTGTTAGATCGAGTGAGCAGCAGCCGTTACAACTGAGGGAATCCACCGCTTCCCTGACGTTCTACAACCCCAACGCCATTGTTCGACCGTTTTACTGTTTACATCTGCGCTCCAATATTTTATATTCAAAACCCTTTATTTCTGTTTATTACAACAGTTTTAGTTCTAACCCAGTGTAGTTCATTCAGTTCTCTTTCACGAGGTATGAACAACCTTGGTGTTTACCTACAAATCAGTAACTCAGAATAGATTCTTTGAGTGCAAAACTTTCTACAAGAAGATCCCTGCCAGGTTCGGAATGAATACGATTATGGAGGAATTCAGCATATTCGAACAAACACAGCCGTTGTATGCGAAACGAACCAACCTGAATCAGAAAATCCTTGGAACCGAAAACTGAATAATCGAAAGGCTGTAAGAGAATTGACAGATGCAGCTTTTACAAGGATGGGAGCTGTTATTTTAATTTATTATTATCAATAATGAACCTTTGAAATCGAGCAAGAAAAAATTCCATTTACATTTCAATGCGATTTACGTTTACATTTCAATGTACATAGATTGTGACGATGTAACTGATTAGGTAGGCAAGGAAATACCTTGTTGTTTTTAACAGCTTCCTCTCGCTGGAACTGCAAGATAGAAATATCATCGTTGTTTTTCATGATTTGTTCTTCGTAGAGTCGTAACTGGTCATCCATAGA